>WBMZ01006037.1:0-274076 GCA_013400975.1 Atrichornis clamosus
TATATATATAAAGACTGGCATATTTAGCAAAATAGGGACAACCAACACAATATACCATGTGACTCTGGAATAGCCAAGAGTAAAATTCATTCCTAAAGTAAGTAACTAAAAATCAGGGTGATTGTTCGTATTCTAGATAACATATGAGTCATTATATTTTGAGAGACAGAAGAAATGAGAATTTTAGTAAACTATATAAAAGAAATCAGATTATGAATCTATCTTATTTTGAAGAGAAAAGTCTTAAAGTAGGACAAAAATTAGTCCCAAATACTCATAAATCTTTAAATGATACTGTGTTTTAATAGTTCAATGCATTTTATTATAGACCTACATGGAAATTTGAAGTCTAGTATGCCTTTGAGACCTCAAGTATTTAGGGTTGGTGACTGATAAAAACACTTCTAAATTTTAATTAAATGTTTAAATAGTTCTAGAAGAAAGAACCCTTCTTCTCCCCCTTATTAGATGACCTTTAAATTTACATTTTTTAGGTATGTATTTCATCTTGCACATCTTGCACAATATATTAATACAAACTTTGGATGAACATAGCTATATTTTACTATGTAATTTACTTATAGCTAGAGGGTGAATGGACTGTGATGAAGGTTAAAATACCCATTATTCTAATGTCCCTTGGAGAGAAAAGATGGGGAAAGTGGCCAAAGAAAGACCTAATATATCAGCTAAAATCCTAACTTCACTGGGATATTGATTGCAATGCTTCTCTAATGAACAAGATAAGTGATGTAAGAGACATGAAATATTTGAGTATTGGAGGAGACGTCCTTTGTTTTAATGAGAAATGTGTAGTTTTCTTAGATATCTATGTTTCCACTGACATTGTACTGTGAAGTGTAAATCTTACAATAATAATTTTTAGGGAAATTTCACAATTTCTCTTTGGAGAATAGTTTAATATACTGCTTAATCTTTCCTCCTAGTGCCATACTCTGCCTCTAAAAATTTATATCTATAGCTGTTCCATATTTGAAAGAAGATCTTTATAACTCAAATGACATGAACTTTCTAGTGAGTCTAGTACATATTTTTGGTTTAATCAGAAGTATGGTAAGAGAAGATTTTGGAATATCTACGATCTGATTTGTCACTTAAAGTATTATAAGTACTAATTAAATTCTTAATTTTAAACCATTGTTTAAAATATTGTCCATTTTCAAGATTACTGTGATCTTAAGAATTTTGGAAGTTGTTTGATAAAAGAGTACAAAATGAAGTTTTATTTCCTCAGTACAATGAAATTAATGACTGATATCTACTACTGTAGGATTAGAAGTTATATAGGTAGGTTCTGTAAGCAGATACACTTATGAATAATTATAATTTAATTTATTTTTTTCTTTAAGTACTAGTAAAAATAAATGTCACAGGGAAAGGACAACTATGAAGTTTATATTCTAACATTTAGGGTTTAGTAGCTTGCAGTGTATACTTGCCACAGTCCTGTAAAATTGAACAAAGTCATAACTCATAACTCAGGAATTTTTGATCAAGGATTTTTCTGTGTTTAGACTTACTAGAGGAAGATGTATCATGCAAGATACAACAGCCCAAGAGAGGTGAGACTGCTGTTGCTTTATGTCCCCAGGTCCAGGCAGTGGTGAGCCTGAAGATGTATTACCAGCATGTACGTGCAGAGTGAATGTATATGTGGCATAGATACATAAAATCTTATATACATAAATACATATATGCATTGCCCACCACACAGGTCACAGGCAGACACCCAGAGTACTCATCCAGGAGAGAGTTAGAAAGAAGGCATCATCTGGAAAGCCAAGTTCAGGCTTGAGATCCTCAGTACAAGTGGAATGCAGACATGCTAAGAGCAGGTTTAATGGAAGACTATGGGGGTGGTTAAGGAATTGGGTAATTTGTGATATGAGGAAAAGCTGTGAGAGCTGGAACTGCTCAGCCTGGGAAAAAAGAATGTTCAGGAGGATCTTGTTAATGTGTATCTGGCGGGTATGTGTAAGGAAGATGCACCATGGTTATTCTCTGAGTTCCTTCTCATCTCAGTGATTCTGTGTTGATGTGATTTTACGAATTATTCATTTCAGGATGAATAATATACTTCATTTCACCATTTCCAGAACATGTAATTTCAGTATCTAGTTAATTTATTTTTCCCAAGAAAAATTTTGTCTTCCACATGGAATTTACCTTTTAAGTACTTCTAAATGTGTATGAGGTACGCGTGTGTATGAGATACGCATGTGTATTTATACAGGTATAGATACATTTTTTATTATTTTTAAATAATATAATTTTAAAAATTGCACTTAACCATATCAAACAAAAATAAAAGCTTAAGAAGGTGTTACATGAAGATAGGACAGAGATGTTGAAGTGTTTAAGTAAACACTCTTATTTCAAGTGAGCAATGCTGCTCAAAATAATTATTTTTCTGCATGTACAAACAGCTACAAAAGTCTTCAGTTACTTGATGAGATTCAATCTGAAACCAAGACAGCTACATGTAGAGGTCTAATTCTGCTTTGAGCCAATAATCTCAACTTCTCTCACAATTAATAGAAGCTGAGTTGTGATCTAGTGTCCCATAAATAAGTTTTTGGTGATTTTTTTTCATTTCCTTAGAGTGTCCCTCATGGTCTCCAAAAGTCAGTTCAGAAAGGTATATGTTTTACACAATTCTTGTTTTTAAACTATTAGATATATAATTTTTTTACAAATTAAATCAAAATCAAATAGTAACAATATAAATATTATTAGGCAGTCCTCCTTCTGTGAAGGAGAGGAGGGAAAGACTATATAAAAATAATAAAGTGTTTGAAACAATAGCGATGAAATAAATCCCAAGGATTACGATGTAACACTAACAGATGACAAAATCAAATTTGTTAAGTAAGATAAACTAATTTAACTAAGAGAAAAAGTATAACAGATGGTTCTATTTTGTATTTTGAGAGAAGGAAGACATATAATACAAGGGCATGATTGAGTATTTTCCCCTGTATCAGCAGCTGAAAACATTACTAGTAGTCCAAATTAATTTCTTGAACACTTGGATCCTGAAAGCTGTAGTTTACAAATCTTTAAAATTAATAACTTAATTACATAATACAGAAATTCCCTTTAAAAAAAAATAGATATTTTTACTGGTATGCTCATATAGCAAAAAGGAAAGAAGACAAATTAGAGGTGTGTTTTTAATTTTCTATATCCTCCTGGAAAGAGACCAAGAGAGAAAATGATTTAATAGAATACATAGGACTAAATGAATATTTAAGTCTTTGTAGAACTAGTGTAATGATACCTTGGAGGCGATAGCACTTATATGCATCTAGGGAAAAGAAAATAGTTCAGTTTTTACTTCATACATTTGCCTGGATGTTCTGATAATAACATTTCATGACCATGATTATTTAAGACTGCCTAGTTATATTTTCAAAGGGCTATTTCAAAGGAAGAAATACTGCCGTTTCTCTTATTTAGTTTGTTTAAGTTAACAGCAAAAAGGAGTTTTAATTTGGGATGACACAACACTAGCTATTTTACTGCATTTTTAGTCCTTACATTAATATTTTTAAGTTCCTCTGCCTCTACTTGTGCTGCAGTTTACTTCACTGTCTATTGGCATTATGAGCATTTTGATGGTTTCCTATGAACCTGGAAGACATCCTGTGGATTTTTTCACAACATTAACTTAATTATCTATCTACCTCTACTTGTTTTACTTGCTATATTTTTAATTTTTTATGACTTTGCTGTTGAGCTCAGATTATTTTAATCACACCTTGAATGCTTCTTTGAAGTCTTTTGTTTGTTTTTGATGATTTGGCTTGGAGGAATAATTAGTGGTTTTTCCTGTTCTCGAGAACCAGAAGGCTCTGAATGATCACTAGAAAGGAACCTTTTACTTACGAATATGACATAAGACATCAGCTGAGATAATATATATTTTGATAACCAAGAGCAATAAAATCACAGAATTATGGAGTTGTTGAAATTGGAGTGGATCTGTTTTGGTCGTCTAGTCTTGTTCAAACAGAGTCAGGCAGATCTGTTTGTTTACAGTTGTGTCCAGTCAGGTTTTGAATATCTCCATGGATACCCCTTCTGGACCACTTGTGTTTACTACCCTCGGAATAATTTTTAAAATTTCTTTTGTGAAGATGAAATGTCAGTTTGTGCATATTGTTTCTCATCTTTTTACTCGGCAACACTGAAAAGAGCCTTCCCTTCCATCAGATATTTTTGAGCCAAAGGAGAAAAATAGCACTTTCAGAGAGTAAATTGTATCATTTAGTACATATATAACATACATTGGTTATATCTTACCTTCCTGAACATAAAAAGACACTAAAGTGTCCATGTCAAAGGTAGGTTTCTGTATTATAGTTGTCTAGTTATATGAACCCCTCTGTAGCCTATCAATTCTTCAATTAAATACATACTTATTCCAATTACAAACACATTATTTCACATTCTTTGAACTTTTCCAGTAGCATAGCCACAAGGTAAATGCAAGTGTAAGCACAAGCTAACCTTCACTTGAGATAAAGAGCAAAGGCATACCCTGTGTAGACAGAATTTGTAAGTATCAGTAAGGAGAAAGTTGCTTTTAGTGACACAGTGCAGCAGATCAAGAGAAAACATTCTAGAAGTCACTCAGTACAGCAGGAGAGTTTACATACATACAGCAGTTTAAGCCAAACTGGAAGTCTTGTAAAATCAAAGATTCATTAGAAAGGGAATCTCACTAAAAAGAGTGTGAACCTTATTTCTGTAAAGACTGTCTTACAGGTCAGCACACTTTTGGTGCATGATAACCAAAGAAAATTCTTGTCACACAAGCAACTTTCTTGCTGTTCCTGATGAGACAGCTTTCCAAAAGAAATGGTACTACATACCATTGAGCAATAGTTCTGACACTGGCCTAAACTTTTAGACTTGGTAATACTAGATTTATCAATGTTGACCTGAAAGTCAAATCCCAATCAAGGGTAAACCAGATGCATTGTAGAGACCCTCCCTTTGGGTGACAAAGTTCAGAGATGACCACCTTGCTTTCTAAACTTCTACTCATAAGAGTCTATGTGCAGCTGAGTTCAGTTCTAGTCTCAGACTTAATCAAAGGTTTCTGTCTGAAGGACTTCATGTGCACATTGAATCTAAGATATAACCTTATCAATGCTTACAAAGTCTAGCAAGCTATTAGTCACTTATGGAGAACTTGTTGAGGTAAGAAATTTCTCAGTATTGAGGAGTGAGGGATCTCTGTGGCAGAAGTAATGTTGAAAGGTGTCTGTTCCCAGTGTGAGATCTTGTTGTGCAGCCCTTTGCAACGCGGGATTGCCCAAAGGGCTCTTGGGCTGCTCGCTGTTTCTGGGGTAACACGATTGACTCATAGTCATATTTGCACACTGACTAGAGAAATTCGTTTCTTCCAAATTTGACTTGAGTTGGACATCTACCAATACTGTGATTAGGCAGGTGCATTGTTCAAAGTAGCCCTTGGCTGTTGTGTTGTTTTCTCCCCCGAATCCACTTTGAGCTGGATGCAACCATCACTGCCAGATGCATCCATTACGATTGCGACTGGTGGTTATGGCTTGAGCACAGAAAAAGTCAGGTTGGGGGCAGAAGGAAGAACACCGTCATAAGTCCTTAAAAAGTGGGAGTTTTCTGTTGCATATTTGCCAAGAATATAATATTTCATTAAAAAAATTAATTTCTGAGATTTAACTTACACAAATGAATAACTAAATTTGGAGACAGGTGGAAGACATGCAAATTACATGTATTTGATTTGGTCTGCATGTTCAAAAATTAGTAAATAAGTAAATATAAAACAAGAATATATTCCTTAAGAAAAAAGAAATGCTGCCATTGTTCATTTAATTGTTGATCTCTTTGAAAATGCTCATGGAAGGCTCATTATTCATGTAAATATATGTCTCACATATAAGCAGAAATCCTGAAATTTCAGGTTTTCTTCCTTTATAAATATTGACATCATACAGAAACAAAAGATAACTGTGATGGCTATTCATAAATTATGAATTCTGTAAAATAAATTGTTAAAGCATGATCTAAACTACTACTTCTAAAGCAAAACTGTAAGTTAGGAGATTCCCATTTCAGGTCAGTTTAGAATAAGTAGCAACCCTTCACTGCCTCAACTCCTTTATTCACAGCTAAAAAAGGTTGACACAAGTGGGAAGTATGCTGATTTTTTAAAGTATCTTGCCTGTATTACCAAAACTGAAAATATGCTACAGTATGGGAAAAAACCCCCACCTCCCTAAAAGCAAATAACCCTCCCTCAAAAAACAAAAAAACTCCAAAGCAAAACCCCAATACATGGAATTATAAGATGTATGGAATGTTGGTTAAAAATCAACAGCATGATGACTTGTAACTTATGTGCTGTCTGGAGACCAGGGACACACCTAAATATATATCACACGAAACACATTAAATAAGGCAAATGTTGGGATGCAGTACTATCCAGAAAAAAGTTAATCACTACAGAAGGTTCTTCAGAGAGGTTGAGAATTTCAAAACTTGACAGCAGAAGGAACAGAGAAACTTGATCTAATTTGGAGCTTGATTTTGCTGTAAACAACAAATTGGACTATATTATCAGAAATAATGAATTTGTGAAATATGTAATTATTAATTCAGAATGGTAGTATTCCATAACATTTTGCATGCTTTTAATTTAAAATAACTTATTTTTTAAAGTCATATTTAAGCTACCAGGTTTAAAGTATTTTGCTGAGACTTTCTAAACTTGAAAGCCTTCAGTCCTAGACTAGTCTAATGAACTCACTTTTTCAGCTTCTTTCCAACCATTTAAAGTTATGTCAAGCGGTTCCCTGGATACATGTATACCTAGGCAACTCCGTACTTCATTAATAGTTTAGGACCAATTCCTTTCACATTAATGATAACTACTCTGTGAAGGAAGAACAATACATTGTGTTTGATTTCTGATGAGATTAAATTAGATCAAATCATAAAAGAAGTATCCTTTACATATTTTGAAAATAAGTCTTACAAGTGGACCAAAGAGAAATGAAAAGAAAATTCCCATATTCTAGAGCAAAAGAGAAAAAGTATGTGCCTAAGATTCAAATTGACTCAGGAGAATGAAGAAGAAGCTTCCATGAGGGAAGAACTTTGACCACCCAAAGTATATTCCTGTATATGACCGAATAGACTAGATTATATTTTGGTTGCAAGAGACCTATAACAACCGTCTAGTCCAACTGCCTGAACACTTCTGGGTTGACCAAAATTAAAGCATGCTTTTGAGGGCATTGTCCAAATGCCTCTTAAACTCTGACCGGCTTAGGGTATCAGCCACCTCTCTAGGAAGCCTGTTCCAGTGTTTGACCACCTGTTTGGTAAAGAAATGCTTCCTCATTTCCACTGTAAACCTCTCCTGACTCAGTTTTGAACCATTCCCATCTATCCTATCATTGAATAGTGGAAGACGAGATCAGGACCTCTCTCACTCCACTTTCCCTCTTCAGGAAGCTGTATAAAGCAATGAGATCATCCCTCCTAGGCAAGCCCAAAGTCTTGTTCAAAACTGTTCTAAAATAATATTAAACAAAAAATGGTTGTAATCTTTTGTATTTCTGCTCAAATTCTGGTGGAGAAAAGAATTTTTCATGTGATAGATTGAAAAGTAAATTTGTGGGGACTTATGGAGTATTTCATACTGAAAATACTGAAATAAAATCTTCACAAGTTTCATATTTTTACCTGTAATTCTTGGGAGCAAGATGGAGAGACAGCGTGAAATTATTAATTGATTTCACGAAGAGTTGAAGTCACTAAAAATTTAATCTACTTGTAAAATTAGTCTTTAGATGTTTGTGATCTGATTTTACACTAGCAAATAATAAAGAAAATGACAGAATATAAACCTCTAAAACTATCTTTTCTTCCCCTAAGGCTACTGTATATCTTTTCCTCTAGAACCTATGTTTTGTCTTTTCAAGGTCACTCTCATTAAATTAAGTTGGTGTTTAATTTTTAAGCTACTCCCCATTTGATGTAGAGGCCAACTGTGTGTGTGAAATAATAATTATTCTGCCAGTCAGAAGAAATTTGATTTAATTGGCTTTTATCCTGAATCATTTCATTAAACTTCAAGAAGATTCGTAATTAATTATTTACAGGGCACATATCATGTTTCATCCAGTGCAAAGTCTTAAATGTTTGAACTTGAGAGTACAGTATTTTAACAGTAGAGTTTCTAGCAAGGTGGAGGTAAGGATGGACTACAGGACAACATTTTAAAAATATTTTCTCTTTCCTAAAGTTAGTGGCAATGAGAAGTGATGGTGTAGCATAACTGCCTTCACCTCAACTTCATTTTAAAAGTTTAAACTTAACAAAGCAGAAGTAACTATAATAAAATCCTCCTGAAAGAGCACAGCATGTCTCCTCCACAGTGTTCTTCATCAGTTCTGATTCAGAAAATGGTGACTACCTCAAAGGGCGGTCTCTTTAGAAATTTAACAGTCCAGTTCAGAGAAAACTAAGTCACAAGGGTTACAAAGATTTAAACACCACAGGACCTAGTAGGGAAGCTATTATAATAGGCTTTCCACTGCTATCCTTAGCTGTAAGAAATGTGTCACTATCAGAGTGTCTTGGACTCCTTGTGGGTTGTAAGAATATTTGGGATAGGAAATGACAGAGTGTGTGCAGCAAAAATGGAAGAAGAGCTTTTTTTTTGTCTGTATACAGTTTAATTACAGTGTTTTGCTCTAACATTTTACAGCAGTGTCGTGATTTAGCACGGCCTGGTTTTTGGTAGCAGAGGGGCTGCAGGGGTGACTTCTGTGAGAAGCTGCTAGAAGCCCCACCACCATGTCCTGCAGGGCCAATGTCTGGCTGGCTGCAAAGATGGACATGCCACAGGCCAATTAGAAGTGGTATCGCCTCTGTGATAACAGATGTAAGAAGGAATTCGAAACAATTCTGGTTGCGCAGTTTTAATTCCAGCCAGGGAGGTGGGGGTGAGTGAGAAGATATGAGCAGAAAAGCAACATGGAGACACCAAGGTCAGTTCGGAAGAAGATACTGCAGGAGCCGAAGCCAAGATTCCTCTGCAGGTGGTGGTGAGACCATGGTGAGGCAGGCTGTCCCCCTCTTGTAGCCCATGGAGGAGCACAGGAGTGCAGAGACCCACCTGCAGACGCTGGAGCAGGGGGATGTTTGAAAAGGCCTGCAGCCTGTGGAGGAGTGACCCACGCCTCAGCAGTGTGAGGGCCGCTGTTGTCCCTGGGATGGACTGATGTTGCAGCAGTTAGCAGAAGACTGCTTGTGAGATGGACTTTCCAAAGGGAGTAGTTCCTGAAGAACTGCCTTCCAGAGGGGATCCCACCATCCAGCAGGGGAAGACTCCAATTCTTGAACTATGAATACCTGACCTAAAAAACCCCCTAATTCTCTGTCTCCCCACATTGTTTGGGTAGGAGGTAAAGCAGGGAGGGGGAAATGAGGGGGGGAAGAAAGTGTTTTTTCCAAAGCTCATATTATTTCTCATTTTTTTCCTTTCTATTAGTTTTAGCATAATAAATTCTTATATCTCTTAAGATAAAGCCTCTCTCAAATCATTTGAATCACAGACCTCATGGATGCTTTCAATTTTTTCTTCTCTCCTCTGTTCAGCTGCGAGGTGTCAGCGAGCCTGGGTAGTTCCTGGCCTCTGGCCAGGCTCAAACCAAAACAAGCAGAAAGAATGTATTTTCAGGAGCTACACAAGTATGTTTCATCTGTACTGACTTTCTTCTCAAGCCTTTTTTATAAGTTGAAAAATCTCAATAATTACCTATCTTAGTTATTGGAAAAGCTCTACTGTGTAAGGGCCAAGGAATATAAATGCTCCATGTCATAGCTACACGATTACGATTATTATTTTGCTAGTCAGATCACAATAATGGTATAAAGTACATTCTATCTGGAACAAAAGATCTAGCAGACCAAAATATTACTATTGCTACTAATACTTGTTATGTATCCAGACTTGACTAAATTTCTCTTAAGACAATATGAAGCCAATCAAAATCTATCAACAGAATCCTGTTTGCGATGTACTGTATCAGCATAACTACAACAGGCTTCTCTTCACCCCAGAATAATCTTATAATGTGTGAAGGAAAGATCTCAGAATAAATGGTTAGGGCTCAAATTGGAGAGTTCAGTTACAAAAAAAAAGAGGTTTGCATTTAAGCACTTTGAAGTAGAGGTGACTCAACTGCCATGTAAAAATATTTAATGTTTTCAGCCACAAGCACATTTCTGCAGAAAAATTTTGGTCTGAGAAATAATACATTTTTTTAGTAAGAATCTGGCTCTGCTGTCAAGATAATTAGCATATAATTAAACATTCTCTGAAGAATGTACACTAAAAGATTAGTGTTTGAAAAACTGCTTTTATAAAACAGGTTTTATTGAACTACAATAAGTTCCAGTAATAGTAAATGAATAAGGGTTTCTCTACACAGGCTAATGATTTCCTGAAATGTCTGTGCTTAACATACTGATTTCCTGCAATTTTTCTTTGTCTGTATGGTAACAGCTATATCTTGCAGCAATTTTTAATAATAAATGTTATATTTTTAAAAGACAATTTTAGATAAATGTTTTAAAACAAATAATAACCTGTGTAAGGGCCAAATCCTAAGAAAAAAAAAAAAGAAGTCCCAAACTGCCTAGTATTATTCTACCCACATTTTGACTTTTGTCAGGGTTATCCCATCTCCAAGTAGATGTTATGCTTCCTGTCATTATCAGAGTATTTTATTTGTTCTTTGCACATTTATTTGCCTTTAAAAAAGCTTGTAGACAGGTCATGTGCTCAAGAAGAAGGGAAGGCTATTCCTTCCTTGAAAAACAACTAAGTACACCTAGAAGAAAGAAGACTCCAGAGTACAGGGTGTGACTGTAGCAGCAAATACGAGAATCACAGGAAGGAACAAGGAAATAGCAGCTCAAGCAGAGACTGAAAAAAGAGACATGGTAAACACCTTACAGGATCTCAGTTCATAAAATGCCTTGAGTTAATGAGAAACAAGCCTGAAAGCTGAGACCCATCCTACAAAGTCCCAAAATAGAAAGAAGACAAATTCCTATAAAGTTTTTTTCCAATTTGTATTACTACCTTACCTCCTTACTTAAAGCTTTCTCCATTTATTAGATAATCAGAATTATTTTCTCTTAAGGGAGCTCCCTGAAAATAAAGTAGGTAAATCTGCCTCAAGGATCTTGCTGACTCAATATGCATTTACAGTGACATAATATGTATCTACATGAAGTTGTACAAACAACTGAAGTTCTGCTCCCTTTCAGCCTGAAAACTGATTGAATGACTTGGTTGTGACTTTACCCTGTGTTATTAAGCATAAGGAGAAGTTATATATTCCTTTTTCCCACAAATTTTGGCTTGGGTTAATTGGTCTTGCTTATCTTGAAATCCAGAACTGAGAATGACAACTTACTGAGTGGAAAGCTACCAAAACTGGCTGCCATGAAGGATTTGGTAATTTTACTCTGTACTACTAGGAGAAAAGTCTTTATTCTCAAATTTAAAATGCCAATATTTTGTTTTCAAAAAGGAATAAGCTTTCTGATTTCTATTTAAAGCACATAAGAATGAGTAAGCAGTATCATAAACTTACCTATTCTTAAGCAATTACATCTTCAAAACTCTCATCCAAATAATGGAAAACCTACATCAGATTATTTAATTTATCTAATCAGGTTCAAATTGCACCATTAAACTTTCAAGAGAATTATCTAGCTGCATGTTCTAGATCATATAGACAGTGATTATATAGCGAGGCACTTTTGAAGGATGTTTCTCTTTTGTGTAAAAACCAAACAAGTGCACAAACAAAAATGTGTGATTAATAGAACTATAGAAAGAATAAATGTGTTTCTTAAGTTTAATTGTTAGGACAGCTAGGATGGGAAAATCCCAGATTTTTCAATTTCAGAATCAAGTTCTACTCACTGCTTTATCAGATTACTTCAGTGTAAAAAGCAGAAAAAGTCTCTTGAATAGCAGCTGAATTCCATCCATCTCTTCTGCTAATGGAATTGTCTTCCTGCAAATTATATGGTTTACATTTTGGTGCACGTTGATTTTCCACAATTATATGGACTGGTCTCAATACATTCTCTTACTAGTCACCTCAAAGTTTTAACTTAGAAAAGAGTACACTTCTGAGGAAAGGATTTTGTTGAACTAAATCATCTGTGACTGCTGCAGAAATTTAAATTAGATACTCAATGACCTTAATAAGTACTGCTTAGAGATATTGTGTAACATAGAAGAATTGATTCCTGTAGGTATGTTTCTTAAAATGACAGTAGATACTGTCTTTGTGTAGAATGAGGTACAAGGTTTGAATGAAGCTGTTTATCACACAGGTTTAACTTTTCTTTCCAAAGAACTCTCTAGTGAGATGTAAAAGGAAAAGCACTGTGAAAATCTAGGAGTTGCTGACTGACTGAGACACTCCTGTTCTCCCTACAAGTCATCATGGGTCAGTGTTACTTCCCTCAGGTCTTTGGACAGGGTAGGATAGATGTTTATTGTTCCAGAAAGATTGGCATATGAGTATGTCACCCTAGACTGTTCAATTGAAAATAGAGTAAGTGTCGATCCTATTAAAAGTTTCATTCTTACTATATAGGAAAGGCTTTAAAAATTACTTTATGAATCCCAGTACTGTGAGTCAGATTACAGTCTGCTATGACAAGGGAAAACAAAGGAGATTCTGACCATGAAGTTAGTTTACCTGAGGAATGGTAGTGCACAAGACTACACATGTATGTGGGTTAGCCATTTTTCTGGTTAATTAGCAATCTGCTGAAAGATTTTGTCATCTCATTTTGCAGCCGAACAAGTTTGGACCTTCTTTTTTTTCTAATATTCATACTGACACAGAAACTGAAAGTTCAATTTGCTTCCTTTAAGTCAATTTTCACCTTATAAGAAGAACTACAAGAAAGCCTGCACATCTTTTATGACTTGTGTAGCTGGACCTCAACTTAAGCACTTTTAAGAAGCTGTGTACTTCTTTGGTGGTTTCTGGACAATAATGCGTGCCAACTCTTTGCAAAACATTAAAATAAGGAAAAAAATTATCTGCATTATCACCCTTATAAAGTAATCAAAGTTCTAATTTATTTCCCTCAATCCTTTGCATTTTATGATTTTCTTATTTTGTGAGTGTTACCCATCACGGTAAGGACCCTTTATTTCTGATACCAGCATATCTGAACATCTGTAAAACAGATCACAGAGGGGTGGGGCAGGAATCCATTAGGGTCAGAGAATATCTTGGGAGGGACCCACACGGATCAACAGGTCCAAACCTGAAATGAGTGGCCCATACTGATAACCCCGTGACCTTGGCATTATAAGCACCATGCCCTAACCAACTGAGCTAATCTCAAGATGAAAGGTAGCAAGAAGTCTGACAGCTACACCATTTCAAATGGTTGAAAACTTGTAGCAAAAGTTAACAATTTCTAGTTCTAAAAATATACATACATTCTCAGTATAAAAAAGACACTTTACCCATTTAATGCAAAAATAAGTAGTGTTTGCTTTTCAATGTACCTGCATCATTTTTATATCAAGATAGCAACTTTAAATGAAAGAAACATGATATATTAGACAAGAGTTCCATAAGATTATTCCACTTAAAGGTCTGGAGAACAGTGTTTCACTCACCTCAAAGAACTGACTTATTCTGGGATATGAAATTCATAAACTTGACTTCGAGTAGACCAGTTAATGTATATTGCAACCTTGAAAATGAAAAAAATATTGAGTTTCCATTTGGAGAGATATAAAAGGTTTTATGCCTGATCAGCCATTCTAACATGTAATGAAAGAGTGCTCTGCACTACTGTGATCAATATACTAAGTCTATTATCAGACTTTTGTCTTGTGCATAAGTAGAACTAATGCAGACATAATCTGATTTTTGAGAAAGCCAAGCGAAAATATTGTCCATCTATCTCTTTAAGCAAAATGCAAAACCACACCATTTCCACAGCTCACAGTCTGCCTTTATGCTCTGTCAGATGCACAACCTCATTTTCCTTTAGTGTAGCTGTTAAGCTACTCCACGAAATGTGCTGTTGCACAACTGGCTTGTTCTTTTTTTTCTGAGCAGCAGAACAATCCTGAATTTTTAAGTTTTTAAAGGACAGTTTTACAGACAGATATAAAAAACAGGTATGAGAATGTGAATAGACACATAAAACTAGGACATGACTTTTGAACAAAACAGGGTACATCTTAATCACTTGGTGGCAAAAGGTTAATTAAACTCCAACAGTAAATTAATATAGCACAGGCTAGGAGAGTACATGCAAGTTATCATTACTCTATGCAAGATGGCAAAGTTTACAGTCAAAATTGTAGCTTTCAAGGGCAGACTGTCAAATGTGCAGGACCTCTCAGTTAGAAGTACAGTGTGGCTAAAATCTCTTTTAATTGCTCAATAAAAAACTTTGTATCTTTGGGAATTTTTTTCTTCTTTTTTTCCATTGTTATTTTCTCTCTACTTCTTTTTCTGACAAAAAGGTGGCTGAAACCACCAGGCTTTGAAAAGGTTTTTTATTTTTTTCAGGCTTTGAGCCTATGTTTAGAGTCAAATGAGAGTAATGTGTGGTACTGCTCGTGAGATAATGCCTGTTAGCACTTTAACAACTCACTTGTAATTTTCTACAGCTTTTATTTGTAATAAGGATAATAAGATTTAACAAAATGATTACTGATGATCGTCAAATATAGAATGCATAAGCACAGATAATGACACTGTTTGTTTTGTATGAGACCTGACTTTTCCATGGGAATAGTCCTAGGTTTTCCTCAGTGTAAAGCTAGAGTAACTAAGTTAAGAAAAGCATTTGTTCTACTTTTCTGATGTGCAACAAAGGACAGATTTTGGTCCTTAAGCCTACAGCTTTATTGACAATCCCAGCCCTTTTGGTAACCAATAATGAGAATTATTGATAATGAGCAGTGGGCTATTGGGTTTAAATTTAGGGGAAATAATATAACCCCCTGATCCAATTCTGGTAACAGTAATTTTAAGGAATTTAGAAAATAGAAAAAAATACCTATTCGCAACAAACCTGTCAAAATTATATATGCTTTTCCTTACTCCCTTCTATTCAACTTTTACTGCATCTCCAACACAATAAACAGTGAGAAAATTATGAAGCAAGTAACGGTCTTTCAAAATAGTCTGAAAAATATTAGAAGTATTAGTATTATCAGTTTTTGAATATTGTACTGATCTTACAAGAGTTCAAGACTGAAGTTTTACAGGCTTGTGATTTGTCTGAGCTTATTTTGAGGGGTCTGTAACTTTGTTTTTCTTGGCTTAGTTTTGACAGCATTTTTTCTAATTGGTTCAGTGTCTACATCTATTTTTCTTTTTTTTTTTTTTTTGCATTTACTTTTGCTAATATTTGCAGGGTAACACTGTAGTTTCACTCAGCTAATGGTAACAAGCAGTTGAACTAGGCAGAATGAAATATTTACAAGCCTAGCACAATGATACAGTGTAGAGAAATACAGGTTTAGTATGATAGCAGAGGCCTTGTCAGGAGTAGGCAGGATGCAGTAGAGAGGAGCACAGACATGGGCTGGTAAAAGATGGGCACAGGCTGGGCACTGGGAATCTTCCACTATGAACCACTCCATGGTCAGTCAAAAAAACCCTGCAATCATGGAGTTTGACAGATCTGACTCAATGGTTAAAGAAGGTAACAAAGAATAAAGAAATACTACCTTATGTATGTAAAAGGTGTAATAAATAATAAATTTGGATGTAACCTGGACCTGCAGACCAATCAAGAAAAAGTTTTAAATGCATATTAGTGGGCATACCTTAAGTGTAGAAAAAAAAATGTATAGAAGATGAGAAAAATAAATATAAAAAATGAAAATAAAATGAGAAAAGGAGAGAAGGAGAAAAGGAGAAAAGGGAAAGGAAAAGGAAAAGGAAAAATACAGGAAATAGGAAAGAGAAAGAATAAACCATAAACATGATACTATTCCTCCCTGCAAAAGACTCCAGATGCTGACAACTGGTTATAACAGACCACCACCACCAAACCCAGCATGAAAGTGTTGACTCGGAGGAGCAGTGAAAGGGTAGCATAACAGCAGAAAAAGCAGCAGAAAGTAAGAGTGCAAATTACAATTTTAAATGTGTTATTGCTCTTATAGAGATTTTTTGTACATGTAACTCTTCTATCAGCATTATAATTCTTTGTTTTCCTAAAATAATTTGATGTAGATTAATGATGATTTTTGAATTAGACTGTTATGATTTCCACTATACTAACCACTAAAGACTCAACTTTACTTACAAAAATGGATGTTATTCTTCCTCTTCACCCATAAAAGGGTTTTGAAAATAATGTGTTATCCAAATAATTTACATATTAATTTAAAACTTCTATTTTTTGCACTGCATTAGGTGCTGGAGGCTTCCATCTGCAGCAGAAAACTTATTGCTATATTGCAATATTACAAATTGAACAGCGAGAGCCACTGGAACATAATTGTTTATATGGCTGAAATATTGTAATAATTCCCAACATTATCTAAGCGTGGGCCACCCATCATTTTTCCAAACATTCTGCATTAATAATTCAGAATTTTAATGGACAGGAGACCATATCCACTGAGCATTTTTTTATACAGTTTGGATGCTAAAAGAGTGTGATAGAATGGACTGAGTCCTGAAGCCTAGTTTGGTCAGCTGTGTAATATCAATTTTGCTCAGAATGCTATTAAGTAGATGTAAATAATAGCTTAAAAGTTGAAAGGGGAAAGTTACTGACATAACAGAATAGACAACCTAGGAAAAATAGAATAGCAGCAGAACAACATCAAGGATAAGCCTGTTTTAAGGCAACAACTGTACCTTACCCAACTGGCACATGCCTGGCAAGCAGACACCTGTCTTATCCAGAGTGCTGAGCATATGAGTATAGTATGAGCTTAATACCACACTATTCCTAGCTGCTAGAGCATATACTTGCCAATAAATAATTGCTGTGTTAATAAATACTTCTTAAGTTGCCTGTTTGAGAGTGTCTCTGCATATGGTGAAAATACATGAAGACAAGAGGCTCAACAAAGATCTGCAAGGGCTGAAGAGGCTCAAGGCTTTTGCTGTCCTCTGTGCTGGGAGTGGACATAGAAATGCTGAGTTTTAAATGACAGACTATTTTTCTCAATATGCTTAAGAAAATGGTCCTCAGCTAAGTTACTTACAATCTACCTATTGTATTAACTTCAAAGTATGACGTAGAGCTAGTGAGGCTGAGACGTTTCATCCTGACAGCTTCAGAATATTCATTTCTTTGCGAGCTCACAGGTCTGTAACAAAAATTGCTGACCACAAGTGCTTTCTTAATCAGGCTTGACCCTTATAAAAGAGGGAGATAGTAGACAGTTCAGTTGAAGTGAGGTTTAAAAGCTCTTGCTGTCTGAATTCGGAAATAGGGAAAGTGTGGTGGTAAGTTTGTCATGCTGGAGCTCAAACTGAAAATCTCTCATGTATAAACCACTGAAATTAATTAGATAAGAACAGCCTTTAATTCCTGCTGAGCTGGGTGGAAATCAAAACCCTACAAGTAAAAGATTATCTTCTTTATTATTAATAAATTTCCCAGAAAGTAATAATTTAATAATTAGTTTAAAAATCTGAAAAAAATCTCCAAAATTAAAAACAAAAAGTTTCTACAAAATAAATTAATCAAACCAAGCTTGCTGTAATTTTGAAATTAAATGGACAACCTCTTAATTATTTGAGCACATAGATAAAATCTCCCACATGTCTCCTATAAACATATGCAGTGCCCTGTTATAATTTTCTAGTTGGAGAAATGGCTTTCAGTTCTCCCTTGAAGAAATATGAACATTAAAAATACAAAGTGGCAAATATATCTCTTTTTTTTTCTTTAAACTCTAAAACACTGTGGACAATTTCAAGGATAATTTTCATGGGCAAGAAATGAACTCCTGCTTTGAAACCACATAAAATAAACATATTTAAAGAAATTTTGCTGAAAAAGCCATCTTTATGCTGTCTTCTTATTTCATGAATTATAAGAGAGAAAATTTCTTAGATGAAACAGCACAGCAGTGGAAAATAATGCAACAATCTGTTATTTTGAATTTATGAATTACATAATTGAGACATTACATTCATGATCTATGTCTGCCTTGCAGGTATTTTTTTCATATTAGAAGTATGCAATGAGTGTGATTATTTTCTACTACAAAAGTGAAATACAGAGGAACTAACAAAGCCACATGTTTTATTAATGAATTGAGAGCACACACTTCAGCTGCCATCATAACAACAGGAGACATTTCTGTTATCTTTTCAAAATGCAATATAACAGGGTTTCAGGTTAATTAATTGGTTTGAATAAAGTCTCATGACAAATCTTTTATCTTGACCATGGTAACTGGACTCTAAAATAAATCCTTTTTACTAATGGAGTATTTTATGGGGCTTGTTTGGTTGGTTGGCTGGTTGGTTTCGTGTTTTATCGCTTGTTTGTTTTTGTTTTGGTTTTTTGTCTGTTTTTTGTTCTGTTTTGTTTTTTATCATTTTTCTCTAAGGCTGCTTGCACCAGATTCTTTAAGAAAGAAAGAGGTACAGGTATTTTGATGGATATTTTGTCTTTTATATGAGACAAAAATATAAGGAAATATTTTTAATTTTTTCTGAATTAATTAATTATTAAATTCTAACAATTTCATTACAAATCCTACTTTGTACTGTAAATGCTGGATCTCAGGTCAATGCTTCTTTGCTGTAGAAATACAGCAACTAAATCAGTAAATCTCTTTTTCAGCAATATCTATTTGTATTCACAATGAAACACAGTTCACAGAAAGTACTTATTCATTATCTAGAGGACAGGATATGTTTCCACAATGTTCTGCTAGCAGTATGCTGGCAGAAGCACCACTTAAGAAAGCTAGAATTACATTGCCCATTACTGAGCACTGGGACAATGAACATGTTTTGGTAGCTTCTGAACGTCTTTCTTCCTAAAGTGCTGCAGTGTTAACTTCAAATATACTACAGACTTTTCAAGCTACTACCTAGTACTGTTGAATTTGTTGGTTACAAATAAATTCCTTTTTGCATTGTGTGCTTGAGTCAATGTTCCTTCTAGCTACTCAACATGTCCATGCTACAGAGACATCTAAAAAGCAGATTTTTAATATCAGTATCCTCTAAAGTCAAAAACAATTTGTTTATTTTTTCCAATACCTGAAAAGATCTTTCCTCATTGGCAGAACATCCTAATTTTTTCCATAAATGTAAATCAATGGGAAGTGGAAATATCTAGGTCTCGATTTTGGAGTTTAATTTGGAGTTTAATTCAAAAACATAATGTTTTCAGAATGACTCACACTTACTCCAAGGAATTGTTCTGCAAATTAACATTAACAAAAGGACTAAGAAATTAGTACTATGGCTCTACAAATTTTGTCATGGTCAAAGAGCATCTCAAAGGAAGGCTAGTATTCTTCACTGTCTCTTGAAGAACTTAGATATATTTAAGATAGTAAGTTTAAATGATCAAAGTACCATTTCTTTCACAAAAGACCTTTGTGTGACTTTTACTTAAGGAGTAATTCTTTTTGTTTTGAACTGTAAACTGTCAGGTGTTAAAATAAATAATATAAGTGTTGTCTTCTTTAGTGTCAAGTCACAAGTGTAAGAAAAAGTAGCTTTTTATTTTTATTTTTGTTTTAGACTTGCAATATTAATATGCTATGAATATTTGCAGAACTATACCAGAACTGATTTATATGGCATTAAATATTTCAAAAATCTGCCTTGGAGCAATGCCCTCAGGTAGTCCCTATACTAGCCAGCTACCATGTTAAGAGTAATGTAATTCCCACAAGTGCTACTTTCCAGAAATACTACTTTTTTAACATGACAGCAAATTCATTGTGACAGACATGTTTGATGGAAAGAGAGGAAAAATGATTTTTTTATATGAAGTCCTTGTAGCAATGATTTTTTAATGAATTGGGAGGTAGCTCAGCTATTAACAGATATTTTAATTTTTCTGAATCAATATAGTCATGTCTTCAAAGATGACCAGAATACAGAAGTATTGTCTTTCCACCTGTCATTTCTTTTAGTCATATTCAAGCTATTATATAATATGTGACTGAAGCAAGAAAAATGCTTGCTGTTTCTCTCTCATTTCTCATTCAGGGTAGACTGATTGATCATAGCCAGCCTGTATCTAACTTAAAATCTATATAAAATGCAGACCACACTATTAATTTCAAAAGTCAAAGATAAGAGTAATATCTCAGCGTGATAATAGCATGGAAATTTACATTTAGGCTCTTCTTGTGGTTTTGTGCAGTGCATTTTGGTTTACTTTGGTTTTTACTTTGGTTTGTGGTCAAGTGATATTTTAATAAGATCAAAATTCAGGTCTGCCCCTAATTAAAAAAAAAAAAATACAAAACTGATATACAGTAGAGTCAAATTCTGGTATTGTTTTACTCAGATTTACCTCCAGTTTGCTTTTGTAATCCACTACTGATTTACACTACTAAAAATGAAATTAATGCTAACTCCATGGAGTCCAGGGATCTAATTATAAATAAAACATTTTTTCAGGCAGTGTACATGAGTAAGGCATACTTTTTATACTTGCTGGTCATTAAAAGCTCACAAAATGTAAATCAAAGAAATCATGCTGTCAGAAGATGTTCTAAGAGAAATCATGTGGGGCTTCAAGGAATGAATAAAGGATGGTGAGACAGGAAAAGAAAAAGAATGGATTTAGATAGGGTCTTAGTAAGAATCTGCTGAGAATATAAAGCTAAGGGTCCCATAGAATATAATTCTAATTGCCAAGTTTTTTAGCATTAGGACTTCTAAAAACAATGCTAACATTTAAAATATATCATTGTACTGCCAGCATGACATAAGGAAGAAAAAACAACACCAACAGTCATTGTGTATGTTTTGCTTCTCCATAAAAATGCATACATGCATAAGAAGAATGGGAAGATAATTGAAGTAGTCCTTGTATTTATGTGTTTGCTCTAGAATATGTTTTGTTTTTCTGCTTGTTTACTTGTTGCAATTTCAGCTTGGAAACTTAATACTTTTTTGTATTTTTTCCTTGCCGAGAACCCCTTTTTACACACTGCAAACTTAACTTGACATTTTATTTAGTGAGCAACTGATTAAAAATGTGTGACACTTGCATCTTGTCTTCTTAGGTTCTAGACATGATTTCCATGCCTCACAGTACGTGTTGGGCCAGAAATGCAAGTCATCTGTATTCAGATATATACTGGGAATGCTCCTTAACAGTGACTGAAATGAGCAATAGAACTTTAATACATTGTTCCAGTTTTGCTATAGCCTAGTTTTCCTTTTCAGCCTCAGGATGTGGAATTGACAAGTTGCACGTGGAAGCAATGAAAGATTGCACTTCTGCCAGAATGTCATTGCTGTGCCTTGCCTGGTTCACAGATTCAGGAGCATTCTAAAAATGAATAAATCAGTTCAGGTGATACTATGTATCATTTATATCCAATTAGTTTTCATAGACAAGTTTCATGTGAAGCAGTAAAACAAAATTCCTTTTTTTTTGCTACAAATAATTTTGAATTTTAGGCATCAACTATTAATTGTACTTATTTTTGTAATTTTCTTCCTCCAGGGTAGACTTTCAAGGTGGTTAAGACTCAGCAGAATTTTTTTCCCAGGTTTTAGCTTCCTTTCCCAGCTAAAGAAAATGAGACCAAAAGAAACATCTAATTCATTACCAGTTTTAGGATAAGATTCCAGAAAATAGACACTCCCAGGTTTAGCTGCTAGAAGAAGTTTATGTAAATCAGTGATGAAACTCTGTCTTGGAGAGAAAGTGCTTGGAAAGAAATGTAAAGAGATGAAAAGAGGCAGCATGAATTACTCATTCAGTTACTCAGTTACTCATTTCAGTTACTAAAATGCAAACAGGACAACAAAGGTGAATACTTTGGAGTGGTCTTTCAGCAAAACTGTGGGTAGGCAGCAACATTTCTTAAGAGGCATATTCAGGGTAGCATTCCAGGAAGGAGTATAGATGGAGGATAATGAACGAAGAGCGTAGACTGATCAGACCCAGAAAGAGTGGAAAACTAAACATTCTATTGAAGGTCAGGATAATCCATTTCAGTAACATTCGCACTCAGTGAAACTGTAGTGCATTTGTTGGCAGGTAAAATTATGGGTCATCTATTGTCTAAGTGACAATAGATTTCTCTTGAAGAGAAATCACTCACTTGTTTCTATATGGCAATAAAGGTAATTTCACATAACATTCACTAGGGTCACATTCCTTCCTCCTAATGATTTTTGATAAGTCACCTTAAAAAGTCTATATTTACTATGGATTTTACTGACTAAAAGAATATAATTTTAAATTTAGCACACTACCTCAAGCACACCAACCTCCCCTTTCACTCCTACCAACCTTATGTTTATTACTATGAGTCATTCTCTTTGAGCAAATGATGCATGATCTGTGTTGATTGTTATGTTAGTATGCATTGTTAATGTTGGTATGATTTGGCATATTTAGATCCCATTTCCCATCTTTGCAAGAACTGAAATGAAAACTTAACATTAATGAGATGCGTAAGTTTACCAGAAATGTTTGGGGATTTTTGTATATTTGTGTGCAATGAACAACTATGAACAGCTAAGAACAATTTCCTGATAACTCACAAAAAGATAACAGTCACTTGATTATATATTCTGGATGTGTATTTTCATGCTTTCAAAAACCATCAGACACTGGATAATTAAACAGTTTAAAAAATTATCATAATTGAACTAATTTGGGTTGACTAATTTGTTTAATACCTAACAAAGATAAATGCTCTAGCTTTCAGGAGTCTGTCCATCATTGTTTTCCATAATCTTAGGCTCAGGGGTGGGGAGAGCACTATGGGGGTGTTTGCCATCTTGCCTTTGTCCCTGCAGCCACACAGAACTAAGCTGAGGTGGGGTACACCTTTTGTGTGGAAAGCACCTTCTCTTTTTTGATACTCTTTTTAAAATATATTTATTATTAATATTGTTGCTGTTATTGTGTGTTTCTTATTCCATTGCATTTAGCTCTCTGTAAATTCAGTAAATTGCTATCTCAGCCCATGGTCTCTGTCTTTGTCCCTCTCTTGCCAGAGGGGATAGGGGAAGGGAAGTGGCTTATCCTAATGGAATGGCAGATGCACGTTTGTCCACAGCTGAAGCAGTGGCATGGGAAAACTAAAAAACTTGGGAAGTTGCTCCAATAAATGACTAGCCATTTACTAGAGCATACGAAATGTAAACTGTTGTTTAATGACTTAATAGGCTGAAATAAAATACGTACAGATTACCATAACACTGGGATTGCTCAATACAATCAACATAATTGTACACTCACTACCATCCCAAATCAATCAACCATCTAGAGCCAAAGCCTAGTCACACAGATACCCTGTTATCTTTACAGAAAGTCTTATGACTTTTTATCATCTAAAGAAGGATAAATCTTCATTTTAATGCAAAAAGCTTTCTGTGTAGAAAACAATATTAGCAGAGTAGACAAACTCATTTTTTATCATTGAGGAAAGTCAAATGACTCCCCTAAGATGTTTTAGGTTTTTTTTCCTAATGAGAGCTCTGATATGTCACTTTGTGACTGATAAATAAACTCCTACAATGGAAGAAATCTCAGTAGAAAAGGGTCAAGTTGATGTGTCCAATAAGCTCAGGGGGTAATGCAAAGAAATTGACTTAATATCAACACAAAAGGACCAGAGGGTGGCCTTTGTTTCAGATAAACCGCTATCAACCGTTGAGGCGGTCAACTGGTGGTGTAAATGTTTCTTCCTGAATTCTTTAAGAGTGTAAATGTCTCCCTGAGTCAGATAGACTGACATGGAGGGGTGTGAATATGGGGCCCAGCCCAAAACAAAGCGTAAAAGAATTTCTAAGAGAGCAGAGGGCTCGAGCTGTCTTCAACCCATGTATTACTTCCCACTGACTGAGGACACCTAGCATCATGAGGGTGAGCCTGTTATAGACACTGGCGATGGGATTCACTCTGCTGTTGTAATGGAACTGTGAACTGCATTTGCTGTGTTTCTCTAACTGTAACATATATTTCATTGTGTTACACAGTATATTTTGAATCACTCTGATAAATCAGAAATTCTTTTCAACATCAGGTATATTTGATATAAGTAAAACTGATCTTAAACACTACAACCTCCACAAGGAATATCTCAAAGGACCTGGTGAAAGCGTACTGCACTCTGACATATTTAAAATGGGTAAAACTGTCAAGCAGTTTATCTCACCATTTGTCACAGCCAAAAAAATAACCTGCTCTGTGGGAGTATAAAAATCGTGACTGTGGGTTCTTAGGATTCCATAATACACAAGGGCACAATCCTCTAAATGTCTCTGCTTTATTACAGATCACTACAAATATTTCCCCCACATCGCCACTAGCAGGTATCCTACCACAAAATCACCACTAGCAAGTAAATCTAGGATTTATAAAGTATATAAGTATGCATATATCAAGTTATTACAAATTACTACCAGCAATCAATAATATAATATCAATCAGTAGTATGGAAGCAATCAATCATATAACAACAATCAATTGTAAAACAACAACCAACAGGTTATGCTCTGCTACCAGTGACCAGAAGCTTAAAATTAGTGAAAATTATCAACAATATAACAACAGATATAGTTACAATAGATTATTTATATGAATTTGTAATACCAGTATCAAGTGAATTACACAGATTTCAGAAGGGGAGAAACCACCCTCAAAGGGAGGACATATTGATACAAGAGAGGAATCAAACCATGTAAGAGGTAGAGTTCAAATCAAACTAACCCCAGAAACTGGGCCAGACAGTCTCTTTTCAAAGATGACCTACATCACAGAACATTAAGCCATCCAGGCATCCCCTACTTGGGTCCAAAGTCTCACAAATTTTTCATTTGGAGAATTCAGCCTGTTTAGGAAAGTAAAATTAAGTCCTTTTTATTTCATAGAGACATGACCACATCAATCACCAGCAAATAGATGCTGTCAATCTCTACTTTTCACCTGTATGAGCCAATACATGATGAAGCTTTGTGTTCTTTCAGACCAATTTAATTTTCCCAGACTGTTTCCACTTTTTGAGATGATAAGTTGCCATTGCAGTTTCTTAGGTTTTGCACTTATTGATGATATCTCAGGATGCATCCTGTTTCTATGTACACAGCTGTATTTCAGAGATGCCAGCTGCACTCTTCAAGGATATTTCTGCTGCCAAGGCCTAGTTCCCAGGCTCACAGCTCTCAGGCTGGCAGGCAATTTGTCTGTCAGTATTTTTCAACAGACATTTCCTTCTGTTCAGTAACATTCTCCTTCTAATCAGGTTACTAATTATGGCTGCTCACATCACCATTTTATTTCTTTCTCTGCACATCTACACAGTGTAAATATCAATTTTTACCCAGGATCTTAGTCAATGTGAGTCAACATATTTGCACAAAACACATCCTTGCACGGTTTTAGAAGATTATTTCAGTGCAGCTCTCCAAATCCAGCATAGGTGAAGCAGCACCAGAGTGAGTTCTTTCGGTATTAATGAATACACTTAAAATCTTGCAGGTATTAAGTCATTATTGTATTACCTAATAGCACAACTTAAATAAAGAAAAACATAAAAATAACTCTCCTATGGCATAATCTGCACAGTATGTCAGACACATTTAACAGGAAAAGAAAAATATTTTGATTCTCAGCAGCTACATGTGACCCCAGTTGCCCAGGGTTATTTGACTTGTAGTCCAGATACCACCAATCTGCTCTGGAGATAGTTAGTCCTGGGATAAATATACAATAATCACTGTACCACATAGTAGAGTGACATCCCTCCTAAGATGGATATGGTCACCAGTGTAGATAGAGACTATGAGTAATGATTTACTTTAAAAATAGTTCCAGTAAAATCTAAAGCAGGGCAATGGATCTGCTTGGATAATGAAGGCCAGATGCCAGAAAGCAGTTTAGTGCCTTAAGAAAGATATTGGTAGAAATTAGATGTGTGATTTAGAGCTCAGCTGCTATCTGAACCCACAAAATGTCTAAACTCCATAAGCATATAACTTTTTCTTTTTTAAAAAAAATATTTATACAACTTTAGAAGTCTAAAGTTATATTTCTTTCATGCTGCAAAGGGGTGAATTGTGACAAGAACTTGATTAGGGTGCAGGAATGGTGTGTTTCTCAACTAAGGTCTTTGGAGACTTGGGGCAAAGTCCAAGTCTTGGAGCGCTTCACACACATTTGTAGCATGGTGCTCCTCATAAAAGTTATAGAAACTTCTGTTTCTCTAGTATCTTCTGAGCTGTGGTAGAGATCCAGATTCTGATATAGGGGAGACCAAGGAGCCATAGGATAGCCAGGATAACTTCCTGCATTATTAACTTTTAATTTTGTGACTCTGGAGAGTGGTCTAACCTTATAGTAGAAATCTAGCACATAGGTCCTTATTTTCCCAACCTGTGGAAGCTCTACCCTTCTCCAGAAGAGAATTCTGGAATCGTCAGAATTCGGGAAACTTTGGGCTAAAGAATTCCTCTGAATGCCCTTGCTCAGTAACCCTGTAGAGCCGCTGTTACAACATGCTCATCCTTATGCTGTTCATCCTGAGATGTGCAATTTGAATACCATTCTATTAAGGCATCGGACACATGACAAATGTATTATAGGGCACATAATATTGAATTTTGAGTTAGTATATCTGGGATTAATTCTTTTTTTTTTAATCATGTGGCTGGAGAAATAATCTGAGAGGAACTTCATGAAATTCAACAAGGGGAAAGCCAATGATATCCCAAGATGCATTAGGCAGAGTATTGCCAGTAGATGAAGGGATGTGAACATTCCCCTCTATTCAGCACTGTGAGACCACACCTGGGGTCCTGTGTCCTGTTATGGGCTCCTCCGTTCATGAGTGGCATGGATATACTGGAGAAAGTTCAATAAAGGGTCACTAAAAGGATGAAGTGATAGAGCATTTCTCCTATGTGGAAAGGGTGAAGAAACTGGGATTGTTTAGCCTAGAAAAGAGAGTCTCAAAGTGTTTGAGAAAACTGAACCCACTGTTCATGTCAACCGTTACTGGATTACTCATGTACAGTACAGCCTCATGATAAGACTTCTGGATGCACCTAGGAAAAAGGTAGTTCCCCGACAACTGTAGAATTCAGCATATAAGTACTGAACATATAGATACTTTTGTGGTGACAGTAAGGTAAGAAGAACAATAGTGAGAAAAGTTTTACAGAAAGACAGCAACAAATACAGATGATCTGTTCTTCCTCTTAGCACTGTGTTTAAATTATTCTGTTTATCATATCCTTATACCAAAATTCTATATTTTTAGTTTCTTAATAAAGTTCTACTGCGTGTGATAGGCTTTTGAAAGCCACGATTGGGTTAAGAGTGAGCATCCTCCTCCTTCTCCAGACAGGCATACGAAGCTTAAGTGCAAAAAGAAATTCATGGCTCCAAGCAGCATATGAATTTAAAAATACTCTTGCAGCTCTCTGTACACCTTAACAGTAATGAAAAGGAACTGATCAAAATAGAGAAGGTTTCATGTCTATGCATCAAAAACACAGGAAAATGAAAAAGCAGCTTATTTCTTTCTTTCTAAAAGAGTTTACTTCCAGTTTACATGAAAATGTATCTTTTTCAATTGGAAAGTTATTTTAGTAGAACAGAAAAAAACCAGCTACAATTACCCATCATTATCCCAATACTATTCAGTACTCATTCAGTATTAGATTAATCAGTAGATTTTTAGAGCATATAAGGGTCTGACACTAGATAGTAAAGTCACTAAAATTCCTGCATTCAAGCCTTTTCAACATGGTATATTGTGGGGAATTTAATCTTTTCCCTTTTCTTTTTTATTTCTCCTGGTTGGAAATGTGCTTCTTTCAACCACCATGAAAAACAAAAACCAATCTGTAAACACTGCCAAATAACAATTCTCCATACGAACACTGTAAAAGTATTCATTTTCTAGAAGACTTGTGTTATGAGTTTATGTGGAAAGGCTTAGTGTCTGTGAGAAGACACCAGAATCTGCGCAGACATCAACAACAGCAAGGAGCTAATTCCAGGCCTAGTGGTACGTTCTCTCTCCCTCATCCTCTCCCTCTCCCTCCCCCTCCCTCTTGCTCTCATTCTCTCTCTCTCTCTCTCCCCCCACCTTAATTCAGGCAGAGGTATCTCTTATAATCGGATCATAACATCAAGATAAAATAAGACTATGATAATAGTGAGGAGAAATAAAAGTTTGGTAAGGTCATCTCATGGAAACCTCGCTTTGACACTCTTCTGCTATACTTGTCTTTTTACTCAATGTGAGTGGCCTGAGTAGAAGCAGTTGTCATGGCTTTTTTTAACATCAGCTTTTCATCAGGTTTCCATTGGGGAATATGTTTTGTATAGCAGCTTCTTTTTCATGTCCTAGATCTCAGAGTCCCACTTTTATCAGACTCTGACAAAATCACAGTTTCATCTCCTACAGGTTTATAGTGATTTTTAATTTCCTTTTACAATAAGTTTCACAATACTGCAAGAGAGTAAGGTGAGTTGAATAGTTCCAAGTAAGTTGGTTCTAGAATGTTTTTGTTGCTTTTCTCAGTTCATTAGATGTTTCTAGAGGTGCATTGGGGTTTTTTTGTGGTATATTTTCAACAAATACTCTGAAGAGTCATCTGTTTCCTTGAGTTGGCTTAATAAAGCTTTATTAAAAAAGAGCAGTGTGCCAGGGCTTTATTTAATCAATTTCTAGTTTCGCCCACCAGGAGTTCATCCTTCTCTGGCGTGGCTGAATGAAAACAATCTGATTCAGCATTTCTGTGTTGGCTAGCTCATGCAATTAGAAAAAAACCAGTTCAATAGGCCTAATGTCAAAATATATCCTTTAGTTTGCAATCTAGAGACATTTTATACTAGTAACTCTTTACCCTGTATTATCACAGTTCCTTTTACTATTTTGCAAGTTATTAGCTGTATTAGCATGTATTTTATCTGAAGGAGAGTTTGACTGCATATATTTACTTGACTAATGTGATAATGAAGACTATGTCAAAACATGTTTTAACATGTTTAGAATTATGTTTTTCTTCTAGCTTTTCAACTGCAGCAAAAACAAAGTAAATGAAGTGCAAGACTAATATGAAACAGAGCAAGTTTTCTAATATATTAATTTTCTCTTTTGAATTTTAATAATAATTTTAATTTAATAATTGCTGAAAAGCACAAGTTATTTTAAAACAATTTGAGTTCTAGTGCTACTAATATTTTTAAAGTCCTAATAATGGGATATTTTAATACTACTGAGCATGAATGCATTTTATTTGTTGACAAATGTGATATATGAGATATATAGTGTAAATAAAAAGGCAAGGTATGAAACCATGATGTTACTGAACTCTAGTGAAGTTTTGTCAATTATTTCTGAAGTAAAAACATATCAAGATGCTCAATATGGGTGACTTTCAAAGCAAACAGCAACACATTGAGAAAAGATAAAAAATAACACACAATGAAGACTCGATGCTTCGTATTTGCTTGTTGATAATTATTAGAGCTGTGTTTTTGTGGCTTTTGGAACTTATTTAAAGTAAATTTAAAGTCAAATAAATTGCCTACAAACCTGATTAGGAGGTTCAAACACTGGAAAAAACCCTCACCCCATAATAGTAACCCAGCAGACCAAGATAAAAAATGGTGCCGTAAGCATTCAAGTAAGCAGTCCTGATGGTGTTCAGTGAAGCTGAAAGACAAAATCTGCTTATGGCTTCCGGCCATCAAGTCAAAGAAATATGTGTCCACAGTGATGATAGGAAGGGGGCAGTGACTTGGCGGTGGTGTCTCTGCTCTATGATTGGGAATGTCAACATTGTTTTAGCCTCTTTCTGCAGGAAGAGTGACAAACCTCCTCACATCATAAGTCATTCCAGTTTAATTCATGTGCATACCAATATCTCATCCAGAAATGCTGTCCTCTGACATCTATTTCAAAAATAGCGTAACCAACCAATTACAGATAGCAATGAAGGTGAAGGTGGAAGGCAGTTTGACTAGAAGAGATTAAGTTATTGTGTGAATAATGAAAAAATACACAGTGAAAGAAAAGTCATTGATATGAAAAACAGCATATGAATGACTAGATTAGCTGTTACAGAAAAAAAATAAAAACCTAGATTCTAGACTTGCCTTACAGATTTGGTTATACATTTTACAATAAACAGTTGGTAGATAAAATGGTGCTTATTTTGGCCTAGTGAATATTTCTTTCTTTAAATTCTACATTGACTGTTGAGCTTGAAGGAACTATGTTGGCTAAGAGTATCTGTTTTGCTCTTCTCTGGAGGTAAACAGTGGTGGAAGAATCAAAAATGATTGGCTATGTAGTGCTTTACAAAGGGGGAACTGATGAGTGGGAGGAAATTACAACACTATGATCCATGTTCGTATGCAGAGTCATAATATAATTCTCACTGTTGTTTTGTGATGTACTACAGCCCTTGTTTTTGTCAGAAAGATAAACAGCAAGAGAAGTTCATAAGAGCTTATAGTCATGATAAAGCTCATTTGTTCCACTTTCCACTTTACTCCATGCTTCTTGCTTAAGTTTAGTGTTTGTTATGTGCATTATTTGGTTTTTTTTCTCTAGCTCTAGGAAGTCACAGAAAATTTCCTTCAAAGCTATTGCCAGCATGGAGAAATCAACAGCCAGTTATTGGTTCACTTAAAGACCATAACTTTTTCTCCTAATAAATTAAGAATTGTCTGCCAAAACCCACTGGCAACTTAAAGATTTCTAGGCTTATTAAAGATTTGGTTACACTGATACACTGTGATTTAAAAGCATGGAGACCTTAGGTCATGCATTGTCTTCTTTTTTTCCTTTGGAACAGCACATTAGGCAATTGAGTTCAAATACTGTGTCATTTTAATTGGTGCAGGAGAGCAATTGACTTTCAATGGCAAAATGTCAAGTGCTTCCTTTGCCTCATCAAAGCAAATTTGTCAGGAAAAGACTATCATCTCATATAAATAGCAATCACTGCAATTAATTTGTATGTTTCAATTAGCTCATGATCTAATTATCGCATGGTCTAAGGATAACAGCTAGGAACTTCAAAGCGAAAAAAGTGTTTCTCCTGTCTGTTTCGGTGTTTTGTACATTGTTGACTCATATTCATATACTTGAATAACTGTGATAGTCTGTTGAACTTTACAGCTTGATTTCACACAAACTTTCAAGTTAGTTATACTGTGAACCTCAAACCCCAGTGCTACTGAACTGCCAGAGGAATTAAAGCTGGCTCAAGTGATAGAAGAAAGACAGATGTTCCATGAAGTGATGATTATATTTAAATTATTAATGCATTGAGAGTAAATCCCAAAGACCTCCAAGCACATTAAGAGTATTAAATAAAAGCTGAAATGAGGCAGAATGGGATAGAGCCCACAGAAGACTAATGTGTCCGCAATGTTGTTTTGAGATGCCAGAGTTCCACCTTTAGTATAACAGCATACTATTCTGAACAGGAAGAGAGTTTCAGATTTATTTTCAGTTTGATAGAACTCCAGGCTCTGTGTAGGAGAGCTGTTTTGTTACTTTTTCCATAGAGGGAATACTTTAAAAGTTTCTGCGGTGAGAATTGTGTCACTGACTCCTTTATTTTTCAAATAATTTCAAATAATTACTAGGAAAATATTACAGGGCTCTGCTTTGAACTCTTTTTGCTTAATCAAGCTGAAACACATTTCTCTTGCTAATGGAAGCCAATACCTCATATTGTTTTCAAAATATATCTTGTTTCCAGCCTTTCACCATTCCTTAAAATAAATCTCCAGTAAAAATGGAAGACTACATTGTAATGCAGAATAGTATCTCCTAAGGCCAATTAGAAATTTAAAATGTGAGTAAAAAATATTTTAGTGCTAAAGACAAGATTTGTTTCAGAATGCTAGAATTCTTAGTAGGATAAGAACATTAATTTAAAAAATCTTTTAATTTAAAAATTAAAGTATATCTCCTGCTTCATAATATCTTCCACCTTTTTTTTTTTTTCCTTATTTTTTTCCCATTTCTTAGGAAAGAGAGAAAATACCTTAGGAAGAGAGAAAAGGTTTGTTGGAAATTAGTTAAAGAAAAACTGTCAGAATTCTTCCCTGACAAATTTCTTTGTTAATTGGTACCAAGTGAGACTTTCATTCTCTGTGGTAAATTCCAGCCTTCTTCAAGATGAGAAACGGGATTCATCCTGGTCAATATGGTACAGAAGTTTTTCTCCTAAACATTTCTATTGTGAACAACTTTTGCTCCTGTCTCCCATAAGTGGAGCAGACTTTTATATGGGGTAAGGGTTTGCTTTTGCCTCCACTTATCCCTAGGTTGATTCTCAAAGAAAGGAACAACAAAAAAAAATAATAGAAGCACTTGTATTTCATGTTTATATCATGTTGCCTGTGTCTCAGAAAGAAGTGAGAAGTGATGCTCAAATAATCACTTTTGATATTAAGAGTAGGCAGACTGACATGACTGAAGCATAATAGTAGAGGCATTTCATCCAACTGCAGTAGCTTATACTTTGATTCTAGTAATAACAGTAATTGAATAAATTAGAGAAATTCCACTTAAACACATATCAAACACAATCCTCTATTCTCTCAAATTAGTACTGTTTTTATGGGATTAGGTGGTTAACAATGATTCTATTATCAATCTATTTTTTTTTATTCTGTGTAGCTTATTTTGCAAATGTAGACAGCATCAACAAGGAAAGAGATTTTGTTGTTCATAGTAGAACAGCATATAGCTCTGGCTGTAATGCTTGAAAGTATAGAATTTAGAATTTTCTATGAAAATACTGCAACAAGAATCTCATATATATCACAGGAATGTGTTGTTTGTTATAGCCTGTTTTCCAAAAGAGTACCCTCTATTTTCTTATGGAAGAAAGAAGAAAACCTTCTTTTTTGCAGTCTTTCAAACTCCCTAAGTGAGGAAGAGCCTGTGGGCTGTAAATTCTGTGCAGAAATAACTTTTCCCTGCAGCCCAGTTCTTTAGGCATCTGTGAAGGGCTGATCTGGAGCCACAGTTCTTTTTCACAGAGTGTCCTCCCGGCTGCTTCAGGCAAATGTAGAGCCATTGTTATAAATTCTGTCATTCTGAGTGATTTAATTCTTCAGTACATTAGACTAGGAGCTCAGGCACTCCACACTAGCCGAATTTTGCTTTGGGACTCACACATGTAAAAACTACATTGTGAGAGGTTTAGGATCACAATGCCTTGTTTGTCTGTTGCATCTGGTCCCATGTAATCAGTACCTTTTGGTTTTTTTACTGGCTTTGCCACATCTCTTCATTTCATCTTACTCTAAAATATTCTCCATGTTATGTATGGATTATCCTGTTTCTTGGAGTAGTTGTCTCTTCTGTGAGGTTTCTGGTTTCTTTCAGGATGGTTTTGAGGAAATATATTTTATTTCTTGCCAATATTTCTGTTTAAATATATTCTATAGCCTTAGTAAGGTTCTCCCTAATCCATTACTTTGAATCACTTTTTTCTTCAAAGAAGTTTTCCTTAAGATCTTGTTACTATAGTTGTGCAGCATCAGTTGGATACAAGTTGAGTGTTTCAGCTGTTTTTAAAAGTTGTATAGTGAAGAATATGCAGTAGTCTAAAAGAAAATATTTTCAGTGGTCCACAACACTAAAAAAGAAGTAGCAAAAGTATTTCATTAACACACAGATACTCAACAAAAAAAATCAGTTTGCAACTCAGATCAGAAATGTTTAAATCCCAGCTGACAGTATTTATTTAAATCAAGACAGATCTTTTCAGTCCCTGCTGTAATTGTCTCAGTGGTTTTTAAGTTTACTCTGGCATTCCTAGACTTTCAAATTCATTCTGAAAGTAGTAATTCATAGATATTTTAGTAAATTTTTATATTTTCTCTTGTCATTTTCCTGTTTTACAGGAAATCAAATGGTTGGACTTCAGCAGAATTATTGTCTTATTAGAAGTGGAATAAACAGATACAAAAGTTCTGTTAGTCAGCTGTAAATATACCTGTTTTCGTTTGAGCCTGGCCAGAGGCCAGGAACGCCCCAGGCTCATGGACTTCCTCCCTCTTCTCGCAGATGGACAGAGGAGAGGAAGGAAAAAAAATTCAAAGCATCCATGAGATTTGTGATTATGATCTCAAGACAAAAATCAGTGGCAAAACAGGCAAACTGCTTTAAAATATGAAAACTACATTTATTATAATACCAGAAAAAGAAGAAAAATTGAGATGCAATATGAGCTGCGGGAAAAAGCACCTTCTTTCCCCCACCTCACTTCCCCCTCCCTGCTTCCCTCTTACCCAAACAACGCAGGGAGACAAAGAATTAAGAGGATTTTTAAGGTTAGGCCAGGTCTTCATATTCTCAAGGATTGGAGTCTTCCCCTGCTGAATGGTGGGTCCCCTGTAGAAAGTAAAGTCCAAAGTCCATCCCATGGACAACAGTGGCCCTCAAACTGCTGTGGCGTGGGTCACTCCTTCACAGGCCGCAGTCTTTAAGCATCCCCCTGCTCCAACCTCTGCAAAGGGGGCGCTGCACTCCCGTGCTCCTCCATGGGCTACAAGGGGGGACATCCCGTCTCACCACGGTCTCACCACCAGCTGCAGAGGAATCTCGACTCCGGCCCTGCTGTATCTTCTTCCCACCTGGCCTAGGTGCTTCTCCATGTTGGTCTTTTTAGCTCACATCCTCCTCCTCCCTGGCTGCAATTTTTAGCTGCGCAACCAGAATTGTTTTGAATTCCTTCTCAAATCTGTTATCACAGAGTCATTACTACATCTAATTGGCCTGCAGCATGTCCATCTTTGCAACCAGACAGACATTGGCCCTGCAGAACATGGTGGTGGGGCCTCTAGCAGCTTCTCACAAGAAGCCACCCCTGCAGCCCCCCCGCTACCAAAAACCAGGTCTAGCAAAACCACGACAATACCGTACTCTATTTCTAGCATGCCAGCATCAGAGTTTCTAAAAAGTCAGCAGGTCTTGCAACTTTCTACTTTTATCCTGATATTCAATTAAAATCAGAACTCTGAAGATATAGAGAAGCTGAAAACCCAGGCCATATTACTAATAAGGTTTTCAGCAAAGGAGGACAAAGAATTCAATCACATTTATTATGGTTTTGTTACTGTTATCTTAAAAGTCCCATCTGAAGCATCTGTTTTTCTTTTCTGCAGTTTCAAGAACACACTTTTCGTCCCTGTCTTAAACCTGTATACCACTACACACACATACACACACACAAACTGCTTCTCTCCAATTCTTCACTAAATATAAAAAGACCACATCTGTCTCATAAAAACTCATAGCACTTTTCAGTATACCTCCTAACTGTTTCCTGAAGTCGTGTACTTTCCCTTTCTCTCCATCTGCTCTCTCTGGACACTGAGTGAAATGAAGAATCACATCTCATCAGATCCTTTATCCAAACTTCTGAGGGATCAGGAGCTCAAGGAACACCACAGAAACGATCTCCCCTACAGCTGAGACACAGCTTAAAACATCTTTGAAAGAGTAGATACTTATCCACAGACCACTCTATCCTATCCCACATTAGAAAAATGTAATGACAGTCTCCAAGACCCTGATAATTGTTCACAATCATTTTGTAATAAGGAAAATATAGAATTAAAAAAGTGTATCTTCTGTTGTGGAATCCAGTGCTATCCAACATAAAACAATCTACTTAAAATTGTTTATATTTTTTCCCTCTATTCTGATATGGAAGTTCAGTTATAAAATAACAGCTTTCTAAGGGATGGTTAAGGACCATACTTATTAATGTCCACTGTGTGTTCATTTCCTTCAGTGTTAAAATTGCTCATTAGCTCACATACCATTTTTTTTAAGTGAACAGAATTATCAGCCTCAGTCTTATTCTCTTAGGTTATCCTATTCTACTATTCTACCATTTTATTGTCTCATCCTGCCAGACTGAAGTCCCTTTTTCTGATATATTCCCTTTTTAGAATGTAGGTGACCTGAATTGTCCATAGCAATTTAAGTGTCATCCCACCAGGTGAGATATATTGAAGCAAATTTAGACAGTTATATAAATACCATCTATGTCAGAAATAGCTCACCTCATGTATTCTAAAATAGGTTTTATTTTTTCGTTCTTGTATCACATTAGTGGGTTATTGTCATTCCGCTCTTAAATACATTAAGATTGCTGTATCTCCTCATTTCGAACTGAAAGGGAATGCCCCTTTAATTTGGATAATTGTTTAATTTTGAATTTTCATGTAGTTAGTCCATGGTTCTGTTTGAGTCACAGCATTCTATTACCTACTGAACAAATGAAGTCCATGCTTTTTCAAGATAGGCTTGGAATTGTATGTGAAATTGGAATTATATATGGAATGAAAGGGTACATGGTCACCTGTAATGCGGCAAGAACCTCTCGTTTGTGAGGAAAGTCAACAAAGATTCATCATTTAAAAATAAATAAATAAGAGACAAGAAAATGTGTGGCTACCTGTGTTGATTTGTGTGTGTGAGTGTATGTGTGTGACTGTATTGGCATCTCTGGAACACTCGCTGGAACTATAAACAAGAGCAGCAGCAAACAGAGAGAACAGTTATTCTGGGTCTGGCAGCAGGCAATGCAAGCAGCAGATCATTCCAGAGGCACTCTCCTTATGATTATTAAGAAATAATGTTTTCTTCTTAAATATTTACATCTTCCTATTTTTCTTTGCATGCAGTACATTTTTATGGAAAGATAATTTTCATATAGTTATATTGAGTTAATTAATTATGGTGAGATAAGCAGCCCATGATGCAAACATGACAGTCTTAAAGATCACAGAAGTTCTCTTGTCATTTGTGCAAAATTTATAAATATTAAAGCTACTTCATATGAATGCTAGATATAGCACATGCAAATGCCTTCTAGATGTAAACATAGACTTTATATTTGCAATTGTAGGTTAAAACTGTCACAAACTGTCAAATACTTTCAGACACTAAAGTCATATCTTTGGAAATATACACTGCAAAACACTAAACAAAGATTTCCAAACACTCTGGCTGATCAGTATTTTCCTATTATTAAATCATGACAACACTCTCAGAACTGACAAACAGAACATCCACTGTTCTTTGTGTTGCTAAGTATTAATGTGCTCAAAGTGCACACAATGAAAAGTGAAGCAATACCATATTAATTTTTGTGCTTAGAAGGAAATACAAATTGCAATTATATAACAACTTGTATAATGAAAAGGCAAGTGAGTTCAACATTAATTTGACCTGAAACTCAGTCTTTTTGCTTTCTAGTGATCTTAGAGACCATTTTAAATGCTTGTCAAACACTAGAATGCTTACAGAAAAATCAAAAGACATGAATGACTTATAGATTTCAGAAAATAATTAATTCTGTTAAAAGAAAATATAGGAAATACAACTATTTTTTAACATCCTTGAGAAAAAATAAATGTTACTTGTATAAAATATGCCAAAGCATTGTTAAGTACATGCAAGAAGCAAGACTGCATGTATAAACATGTTAGAACTTTTTGGTAATGGGAAATTGTGTATGAAGTTAGATGATGTTAATGCTTAGCATAACTAAACTATGAAATATCTAACTACATTTCATACTTAATTCACACGTAATATGCATATCAGACATAATAAGGGCTTCTCATAAAATTCAGTTTTATCCTGTCAATTCACTTTATGTCCAACAAAAGTGAACTTAAATATTTTTTTAATACTCAGAAATTAAAATATTTTGTTTACATTTTATGAAGTTATATTTGTAAATACATTTTCTATCGATGATTATTTTCCTAGTAAGTAAAATCTAGCTTAAAAAAGAGTGAAAGCTGAAAGTTTTCAATGATGTCTGAAATTTATTGCAATAGAAACGTAAAAACCTACCAAATCCCAGACAACTCTTTAACTCTTTGGTATATAAATGTCCATAGCACATAATATACTTTACTTTTATGTCACTATGACATAATGACAAATGTGTCATTGACATTTGACATTATTCCACACACACATGGCACATGGCACATGGCACTTTTAAAAGCTTTTTCTTTTTTTTTTTATCAGCAGTTATTTCCCCTGTGTCAGCTATGCTAAGGTTGCCCATTAACATCTACTTTAAATCAGTGGACCACTTCAATAAATATAGATTATTCAGTGGTAAAACAGATTTAGTCTGCCTAGATGTTGCCAGAATATTTAGCAAAGTTCAAGTGTCTATAGAATAAGTGAGATCATGAGATGGGGGTCTCCATTTTATTCAGTGTCAGAAACTCATAATTCCTTGTAATTAAATTGCTTGGTGTTACACTGCTGATTCATAAAATCTGAGGAGTTTTCCATGGAAAATTAAGTGGGGAAAATATTTCAAAACAACTGTATGAGACCACATGGAGCACAAATCTGGTTTTCTCTTATTTAAGTAGAATAAATAAAATTAGAATTTGTTTGCAGTCTACAGACCAAAGATGATAATAAAGAAATGAGTGTGCAGAAATGTCTATTTCTCAGTTAACAAAAGAAATTTTTTATTTCTGTGGCATACGCCTTTATTTCAGGTCTGCCAAGTATCCCTATTGTTAGAACTATTTATCTCATTTCTATTTAATACTATGTGTCTACTCACCACAGTGATAAAGAATGAAAGATGGAATCAATTTCATCCTCTCTCTCCTTGGTTAAAAGGCAGCAATTCAATAATTATTCAATTGCTGCTTCCTTGGAGCATAGTCTACAACTCTGCTTTTTTTTTTCCTTTTTGTCCAGTGAGGTTCATGAGTCTTTCAAATTCTTTCTTCATTTTAAAGAAATATTCAAACAGTGGCTATGCAATATTATTACAATAAATATAGATAGCATATATAATACAATTCCTTATTTCTCACACCTTTGTCCCAGGTAAACAAAGCATGAATGTAGGATATAAAAATGGGTTAATTTGTAACTTGTAGCTCCACAGTAGAATGGAGACCACAAACACACCTAACCAGAACATTTTCAATAAAAGTATCCTGTGAGAAATGGCTTAGCAAACTAAAAATTTGTTTTAAATAAAACCTAAACAAAGAAGGAAGTTGCAAATTGCCAGTTTACATCTTTCCAAACTTTCTTCTTTCCTCACATTAACAAGACTATTTCCTGTTTCCTATTTTCCCCCCACAGTATGTTAAACACAACACAGTGCAACATACAGAAATATTAGAAATGACATTATTTTTTCCTCCATTTCTATTTTTTGGCATATTCAGTACTTTTTCTTAAAGTATTAAATGGTTTTAGTCAGTTATACTTTCTCATTAAACTTTATATTTTCCCTTCAAACAAGATTTTCTTTTAGCAAATGCAAGTATTTAGATTCAAATTTTATTTTTAGAAATGGGAAACAATATTTTGAGAACATTTTTGGGGGGTACTATTACCATGTCTTTCACTGAAAAAAAAAGTTAATAAATGGCTTTGCTTGCCATGATTGAGAAAATCAGAACCTCTCTAAAACTCTAAGGACAGCTCTGCCCAAAGAGATATATTTTACCCAAAGATACACCTTCAGTTCTTCCTGTAGACTCAGCATTTGTCTTAAACTGTGTTCAAGCACTGTACATGCAACCCCTTATTGTCTAGTTAGCTTAACATAATGAATATTGTATATACATCATGAAATGCATATTGTTTTCATTAGTATAACTGTATTAGTATAACGGAAGGATGGTTATGATGAGATTTCAAATGTATGTAAGAAATAATATGTTTTCAATTAGCTATCTGTAACACATTAAGATCCACTACCTGCTCTTGCCTATCTTTCTCAATGTTTTAGTGGCTTCATGCCAGAAGCATCTACTTTTATTACAGAGGAGGAAAGGAGAGGAGCCACTTCAGTGAGAATTCTTGGGATTTATTTTCAAATCTAGCCATTGTAGTTAAAGCTGATAGACTTTGCACTAAATCAACTGTGTTGAAGACATCTGCCAACAGAGAGTGAGGGACAGAGACCAGAAGCAGTTAGTCAGAAAAACAGAAGTGTAACTTGCTCATTTGGAACAGCTGGATTTGTAAGTGTCTATCTGTCAAAGCCTTAATGAAAAGGAGACTCATACCCAAAAAGTTCAAAGCCAGAAAGCTGCCTTGTTAAATGAAAGGTCAACCTTATCTCACCCAGCTATTTCAGCTAATTAAATACAAACTAGTAGTCCTAGATTCACTTTATAGCTAATGGAAAGAAATAGGTGTATCTGTTTTATGCTGAAAAAACTTTCATTTTGGTTTTTACTTGTTAATTTCTTACACAGAATGCATAAACAGCTTAAATTTAGAAGTTAACTTTTAAGACATGAGTTAGAGAATAAATATTAGCCAAAATGATTGGGGGAAAAAAATCTTATCTAGATCTATAAGAATTTTTCTTCAGTAAGGCTTAGCTTCACAAGTTGATTGTGAATGGAGCTTGACATACTAAGCAGAAAGATATTCCTAAATCTTGAGGTTCTTCTACTAAAATAGGAACTGTATAGCCACACCAACACACTGAAATAAAAGAGCTGAGTCACTTGGTATGGCATGAATCTGCAACTTATAGAAAGAAATTTCTCTTGTTGAGGTTTTCTGGAAGAAGAGTGTAAGAAGTATGAATCCACAGAAACTACTACAATGTTATCTGATTTGCAGTATTCATCTTGGAGGAATCAGTGAGTAACAGCTCTTCAGATTTATTAAACACAACCAAAATAAACCCCTAGATAACACCAATCGCTCCCAAGCCCCTAAGAATTACCTTTATTTGCTTGTTATGAAATATAGTGTTTCTTTGAAGGAACTCCAATCCTGACCTGAGTGAAAAATGTAAGTTACACAAGATTGTGTCCGCTGTTTCTCCACTAACAAGTAGAGACAGCCTGTATGGAACCTTTGGTGATAGTTATTGCAAAGAATCATAGAATCACATAATCATTTACACTGGACAAGACCCTTAAGATCATTGAGTCATCAAATTATGTCTATTTTTCTCTTTTTACCATCTGTAATTTTCCATCTTAAGAGGTCAGTCATTCTTTTAAAAAAAGCAATCTGAAAAGTCTTCATTAGCCTACAACAGCTTCTACAACCAGGTACTGAGGGCACCCTAGCAAAATCAGAGCAACACTTGAGAAAGTTGAACAGTTTCTGCTATTTCTATGGCTACTCCTTGGTAATGAGTTTTCTCTTGGCTTAACATTTGTATCTGCACATATTATATCCTGGAATAAATGCAAGTGATGCAAATATCTGAACTATATCTGAATTAGACCATTCCACTGTTAATGAAAAAGCAATACATATGTTATCCCTAAGGAAACTGACAGAGACATACATCATATTTGAGAAAAAACTGCTTAAACAGATATCTTAATAAAAATTCTTCTGAGATTTATATACAAAATTAGGGTTTACATGTCAGGTAGGATTGCACAATCTTAATACTAGGATATTCTTGCCTATAGACCGTAAAGGGTCACAGAAAAAGAGCAGTGCATACCTACTAGCCTATTTCCCATTGAAGATGTATAATAGCAGCCAAATTAGACTGACAGGCTCAGTATGGTCAATAATTTATGGTATTAGACTGATTTTTTAAAATAAAATTATTTTTGTTACTAAATCAAGCCCTTCTGAGCACTGAGTTAAGAAGAGATTTTTTTAAAATCTCTGATATTTCAATGAGTATTGCCAACACTTAACAGTGCCTTTTGGGTGTACAGTATTCATGGTATACAAATAATTGTCAAATTTCTTGTGTTTGCTGTAGGCTAAATTTAAGGTCAACAGTAAGAGCTACAAAATGAACAACTTCATCCCAGGTGGAACGTGGTCATTTCTGGCTGTGTGGTTCAAACAAAAGTTGTTCAACTGTTTCTTTTCACATTGAGTTTACAAAGTGGATCGTGTATTTGCATGAGAAATATAGGCAAGATAGACTACAATGTGTTTGTATTTTATGTTAACTTGGGGCTCTGATTTGCCCTCTTCCAAGGAACCAAACTCCTAGGTTGTTCCCTCAAGCCCAGGTGGACAGCCTGAGAACAACCTCTGGTATTTTGCGTACACCTGTAGAAAGCTGAGAATAAAGAGTCAAAATGACCCCACTTAAGGTGAGCTGGCAGTTAAAAACCTGGCCAGTCACCCCAATGGAAGTACAGACAGATGAGTCTGCTGTTCTGCACAGTGAAATCAGTAGGTGACTCAGTCAGAAACGAGGAGGCCATGAGAGACTCTGAATGTGCATAAATTGAACTGATATTTGTACAGCCTTCAGCATAAACAGGAGAGAGGGATTTTGTTTCTGTCAAAATTATATTCTTTGGGAGTAGCATAGAACATCTCTGGTTTTCAGAAGAAGATAGTATTTTTTCTTTCCACTGCTGCTACTTCTATTTTTGATTAGAAATAACACTTATTTTCAGAAGCAAGTACTGATTCAGGTTTTTTATGTCTGGTAGTGGTTCACTTAACCAAAATTATACAAAAAGCTCTTATGATGTTGCATCTATCCTTTTTCCTGCAGCAAGCAATGAAATTGTGTTTAAGGGGCTTGAAGAGTCACAGAGCCTTTAAATGCCTGTTTTTCCCCTGCACTCACTGCAATTAAAATCAGAATCTGATTATTCTGCTGGGGTTTAGTTACTTGCTGTAATTTTTCACTTCAACCAAGTTTAACTTTCATTAAAATAGATAGGATTTGTTCTCCTTCTTCTTCTTCTTGTTTTTAGTAGAACTAAAACAATTCCTTTTTCATTTCTGGATTTTCTATCTCTCAACCATTTTTTTCCAGGGTCTTGTGCTCAAGGTGTTCATATTCCCTTTTGCATGCACACTGTTGTGTGCAATTAGCTGAGTTTGGACCTGTAGTGCTAAATCACTCTTCAAGATGGTTTTAAGTTGATTGAGTTTTAAAGAGATACGTTTCCGGAAAAATTACTTCTCGTTTTCCCTTGATACAGTCGTTAACAATGTAACAGCTTAACTACTGATTTTAACTATTGTAACTTCCTCCTGTTTTCATTTTATAATTTGGAGAGCAAGGTTAAAAGATTTCAAACCACTTTTTCAAAGTGTTGTAGAAAGCAATTTTAATATTTTAAAACATATTACCTTGCATGTTTTGTCATCAATATTTGATCCAAACTCTACGTTTAAACCTAATAGGAAAAAAACTGTCAGTAGTTTAGGGCAACAGGCTGTGCAACTCAGATCAGTGAATGACCCTGTGTCAGTTTTTATAGACGTGCTTTTGTATATCTGCTTTTGCAATATGTGGTTGCAATACTTGAGAAATCTCTAGGACACAAAGTATTTTTCAGCTAATACATGGTCAGTGAAAAGAAAAATGGGACATGGTTCAACAAAATATCTGCTTCTCCTCACAGAGGTATCGTCTAACATCCTTCTTAATTTATACATACCAGACAACATGGAGATCAAAAAATGCTTACATCACCTCCTCTAAACATTACCTAGTTATATCAAAGCATATCTTTATCACACTAAAGGCAGAACATATTTGAAAGATTCAGTATTTCTCACACAATAATGGTCCAGAATAGATTTTTTGGTGTATTCTGCCCTCTTTGTGATACTCACACTTTGCAAGGGTTAGAAACAAGCACCAGCTTCTTTCTCAGTCATGTAAATGAGCTGATGGAGCAGAAAAATCAGTAATCTTCCTCCAACCCATTATTTGCTGATTACGGTGGGATTTTTATTTGTTTGCTTGAACTTGGCTCTTATTAGTTTCATTTGGTGCTCCCTGGATCCTGTACTGGGAGGACTTGTATACTTGAACATCTGCACTGAAATGCATTGACATTTGCCATTTGAATTTATGCATTCCTTGGAAGTTGAGCCAATGCAGCATTTTTCCACTGGTTACTGATATTATTTTACATCTGAATATGCATACCAATGTGAACATTAAAACATACCTGATAAGTCCTTCTTTAGAAGTACTTTTTTTTTTTTTCCTTTAACTGAAAAGGAAGTTTAGGAAGTTTACCTCAGCTGCAAAGATCTTCATTACAGGTCCATATAAATTATATGGACAGCATGGAGCCACCCTTACTGACCACATTAACATTCCCTTGAAGAAATTTTTAGTTTTACTATCACCAGTGTCTGAAGACAATCACATAATGGAGTGTCAGCAGTGATATTGTCAGTTACAACAGATGTTTTCTAGATTTTGAATATATTCAGTCTCTTTTAGTCATAAGATATTAAGAAGTGGATGATTAGGGATAGGTGTATATTTAGATCATTCAGATATACCTTTGAAGTTTCTTGTTTGCTAAGGCCACAGATTTTCCTGAGTGAAATATGTGTTCTTGCATTTTGAGATAATCGTGTCTTCTAACGACCAACCACTTTTGATTATCTTTACACTTTTCACCTCCACCATTTCACATAGAGTCAGGTTTCATTGTAGAATAATGTCTTTCCCTTTTCTATGCTGATAATTTCACCTGCTTTCACAGTTTTTTCATTTCCCTGACTTCAGGTGTTATGACATTAAAGGATATTCCATATTTGTCCCCTGTTCAATTTGTGTCTTTATAAAAGTCTTGCAGGTAACATAACATGTACTGCACACTATACTTGAGATGCAGCTCTTTCATGCCTTTCTACAATAAAAATTAATCAAAAAGGAGACAATAGAAAAAATAGTTTAGCATGCTATTAAAATATTCTTTTTAAAATAAATAATAATTGCTCATTTAATTTTATTATTTCAATATTATATGTATTAGTTTTTCAGTATGTTTTTAATCAACAGTCAAGAACACTCAGAATTTTTAAGGCATTCTGCAATCATTCTCAGCCAGCTCTTGCAATTGAATGTTTGTGTGTACCAGGAAACTAGCTAGTGTTGTGATTGGAGTGCTTAAAAGACTGAAAAATCAGGTCACTCTCAAACCATTAAAATAACACTTTACTAGAGTGACATTAATTAACATCACACGTTGACAATAATTAGTTATTGCACACTGTTAATCATTATCACTGCATACTGAAAGCAATCCTCCCTTAACAATCATACTACACCAGATGTGAATATGCAAAATCGCAAAGCTAATGCTGTGAAGTCAGCACTAATGGCTGCAATCTGTGATGTTCACATTCACTGAGCTCAATATGTGTTCCTCCTGAGGTCCTCTCTCTGCTTCCACCTCCCCATTCCCTAATTCTCCTACCCACCCATGCTTGGCTACTTCTAGTGTTCGTAAAGCAAAACCAGTCCTTATCCAGCTCTACACTATGCAGGCAAAACCTCAAGATGTCTTTAGCCCAACCTCCTTCTGAAAGAAGGAACAGATCTGAGTTTGCGCCAGAATGCTCTTGTAAACCTTTAAAGACTGATGCAGCAAAATATGCCTGGGCAATCTGCACCACTGCTCAACCAAAGGAAAAAACACGTGACCAGCATGGAGTTGTTTACGTTCCCGGGGCCTCTCTGCTTTCAGCCTCTCCTTACACTCGCAAGGCCATGAGAAAATCACCCAGGGTAACAAGTTTTCTGCTGCCAAGTTCACACAGCCAGTTCCCATAACAAACTGGTAACAAAAAGCCACGTCTGGGCCTTGCGTTTTCATGCACAGATAGTATGAGGCCTGTGGCCTGTCACTATCAGTGAGAGCATTAATATTTTGGGCTGCTGGATACAGGAAAGTATCTCGAATTATGCAATGTCATTGAGCTAATGTTTAGATTTAAAACAAGCTGAATATAAAATCTGAAAACTCTGCTTTATCTTTCACGGGTAAAACATGTTTCCATATTAGGCTAAATAAATTTATTTACTAGTATCCCGAATTTTTTTCATCTATTTTATTCATTTTCAAAGTAATTTGAAAATATGTGGCACAGTATAAGCTACAGCACAGAATCCTGTGGGATTAAGTCACTGGTGGCAACTTATTGCAAATAATGTTATAATCCTTACTTAACTATAGCTTCATAATAAACTATTTTCTTCAGACTTCATAAAAAGTTATGTTCTGTAAGTCTAAGCATACTCTAGGAACCTGATGGCAGGTAACTGTATGCCTAACTACTTCAAAACTTCAATTTTGTTATGCTTCAAACAGCTATCTCTGAAAGTGCCATTAATGTTATTTCCAGTTTAATGTTTCTCAACATATAGAATAATTTTAGTTGTTCCCGAATTATTATTATCCCTACTGATTTTTCACACAGTGTGGGAGGACTTATTTTCATAAAGACTTTTTAGTTTCTTGTTTGGCTATTGTTTTTTTGTGGTATTTTAAGTGCTATATTTCTCCTGGGTCTTCACACCTTCCCCTCTCATAAGTATCTCACTCTATATCTACATAGTTCCTTCTGTGATTTATTATATTTTTGTATTTTTCCCAGATTTTTTGCCATCAACTTCGGAAGAAGATAAAAAGTTAAGCTGTTAACTGCATCAGTTATTTATGCTTGTATGTGTCTATTAATAAAATAAATTGAGATCCAGAATTTCTTTCATCTCTTAACATGATGTTGGTTGCTAATTTCACTGAAATATAACACAAGAATTCAAGTGTGGATTTTTTTCAGGAAAAGGAGAGACAGATATTATTTTAAAAATCTTTGATATTTAATCTTTTATTGTTTTTGATCTGTGAGTGTATATTGCTATCCATCTCAATATTGTAATTCAGAAAACACAAAGGATAATGTCAATAATGAAATTCCAGGTGATTTAAAGAACCTGTTCTTTTCTCCCAATAATTTGTTAAAAATTTTTTTCTCCAGGATGATTTTTGTTTCACAATTATTTATTTTTATTTCATATTTATTCTTTCATACACTTCAGTTTTATTCTCTAAGGGGAGAACAGCATATGTGACAAAGCATGAGTATGAATTGAATGTTCCTGGTATTAGAATAACACAGAACAGCATTTCAGTGGGAGATTAGAAGAAATTCACCCTGTTTAGGTAATGTCTTCTTTTTGGTGAAAAAAATCCCAAACAAATCAACCTTTCTACCACATTCAATTATCCTTTTGTTTCCTGAAATAGACACTGTTATATGGATTAAGGCTTGAAAAGAAATTCAAGGATGAAAGTATTACATAAACTATAATCAGAGTGAGTCATTGTGTATCATTCTGTGTCAGCATATCATAGTTTATATCAATTCTAGGTTAACTTTGATGAATTTTCTGAACATTTTCTTGAAGTCTTGTTGCCTTAAAAAGAACAAGTTTTCTTACCATTGTGTTCTAGTTTCAAAATCTAAATTACTATGGTCTATAAGTATTAGCATAGCATTTAATATACTGATAATTATAGATCTGATATGCTATTATCTAGGTGTTCACTTCTTAACAGGTTTCTTAACAGTCACCTATTTTTTTCAGTTATAAATCCATTTGCTCATTCTTTCTGCAAAAAAGGAATGTTTGGAAATAACAATACAAATAATAAAAAGAACTATACAGATTTGGGGCAGTCTATACAACAAAATATTTACTTTTTTTCAATGTAATAATAAGGAATATAAAGAAATTTCATAAAACAAAGTTTTAGTTAAAAACACTGTTTTAGTTTCATTGGAAATTTGATTAGTGTCTCTAAATCTTTATGTGCCTAACAGATTTTAGACTGCATTTGTGCTATTCGAATGCCCTAAGCTACTAAAGCTCTGCTATTCCTCATGTCAGCAATTCCTCTTTTAAGCTAAGCTGGGAATTTCAACCACTACTTCACCACCAAATGATTGAAATCTTACATGGTATAGCAGGTGTCAACTTTATCCCAACTTAGTGAAAGACAAATCAATAAAATTATCAGATGTTTTACTTAACAGAAAACAATGACTTAAATATTAAGATGCTATTTGCTCAGGAATAGAAAGATCTGATCTCTCAGTGTAACTCTGAAGATATTAAGAACTTCATCTTTCCTGCTTTAAGCACCACAAGGAAATTTGTCATTTGACTTTGTCTACTATCAAGGAGTAACTCAAGACCAGATATCTCACAAAAACTCACTACCTCATCATGTTGCTCCTAAATGCAAAGCTCAAAATCAAGCCTCAAAATGGGGACCAAAAATCACACCCTACTCTTTCACTTTCACCAGCTGCATTGTTTACCTGTATTCATGTAGCTTCAGCAGAAGGGGTACGTGCACAAATAAATCGGATTGCAGCAATCACTGTAATAATATGGTGAGAGGAGGAATCTGTGGATCAAAGCCAAGGGAAAACACAGGTTGCATTGTCAAAGTGAATTCACGTTATCTGTAGTGTTGGCATTGTGTTCTGAGGTGAAATGACCCTTCATAATTAAAGGGAAACTGCAGGCGTCCACCTTCAAATGCTACTTCAGTCTGTGAATACTAATCTTACTTTAGTATCATTACAGATGAGAATAATAGACTTGCATAAGAACTTCCATTATTTGTCATTTCCTCTTGGCTCTCTAAGGCACTGAACAATTTGGCAGTGGTTATGATAATTAATGCTTAAAATAAATTAAATTAAATAAAAAACCTAGTTCCCTTCACTCAGTATCTAGAGAATTTGGGTTTATAACCTGAGTTTAGAAATTTCATTTCCAACGTACATTGTAAACTTCAGGTATGTGAGTAATATTCTTGACGTACTTAAATCTCTATTTCTCTAGATTGCTTTCTTCTACTCCAAAAAAAAAACCATTTCTGTAATACATTTCCTTATTATTTCTTTGATCACTTATACTCTCAGCCCTGACTTTGATAAAAAATAGCAGGTGTTGTGACTTTTACTGCAGTGTAATACTGTTGGACTGGAAAGAATTTTGTATAAAGCAGTACATTTACCTTTATTTAGTAGTGATGATACCCTGACTTTTAGTGCCCACTTCATTTTTTCTGGTTATGTGAAAGCATAGTGGGAAATTCATGTGTGTTGTCTTGCATGTAGTGTTTCAGAAGGTAAGATTTGAGTTTTCATATGAATAACCCAGGTAAATTACTAAAAACATGCTGGAAAATATGATCTGAAAGTATTCAGTGGGAAGGAATGATGACAGATATTAAAATTAAAGAAAAAAAAAACCACAACAAAACCAAAACTCCTGAAATGAAACAACCAAACAATCAAGATGTATTTGTACAAGATTTATAGACAATTGAAGGCACAATAGCATGGATCTAAAATTGTGACATGCAAAGCATTGAATTATGTTTCAGTGGCAAGGTTTTTAGCATCAAGTAAGAAAAAAAAAACCCCAATCATGCTATTGTCTTACTTGTGGGAACCAGGAATCAAAGCAATATTTCATTTATATTATTTTTATTTGTTTTCCTCCTGCATTTGTTCTAGTTTGGTTTTGTTCATCTATCTCGGATACATTTCAGTAAAATAAAATAATGGCTCTGTTTTGTGTTCATGTGCTGTTAAGAATCACAGAGCAGGTTTCGTTTTCTCCTGTTCTTACCATACCCTGATCATATTACTACTGAAACAAAGGACAGTTATAGCAGATGAATGCAAAGAAAGAGTGAAGTAATAAGGATGTTCATAATGAAAATAACTCTTAAAATTTTTCATATAAGCCTGAAAGTGACCAAAATCAGATAACACAGGAGATATACAGGAAGCCTTGCAGCAAGTGCAGGGACTTCAGCTACTTCCCTTAATAAGAGAGGACCAGTATCAATCCTTGATCTTGAAATCAAGCACTGTGGGCTGGCTTGTACCCAGGCTGCTCCGTACCAGTTGCACAGGGGTGAAAATAGTACATCCGTATTTTGAATCATTTGAGTCCCCTGAGAGGCCTCTGCAAGTCTGTTTTTATTCACAATAAATGGGATACAATCAAAGGGCTGTGCTGCACATCACCAAAGTGCATGTTTTCACCTGATTTCGAGAGCCAGAGATTCAGTCTGGATTTGTAGCAAGGTGGAGCAGAGGGAGAAAACTTTGGACAGTCTCATGGTTTTGCTGTCCTTTATCAGCACTCCTTTGAGATGTCTTTAGAATGAAAATAGTATATTTCCTTGGGAGGCCCTAAACTCATTGGGAGCAGATTAACAGCTGAACTAAGTGGGCAATGGAAAGTCCAAACACTTATCTTGTTTCCTGAGTGGCTGGTATTTTAGCAGCATACATGTACTCATGATGTTTATTTTCTTTCATCCTTATGAAATAAGGTGGGTTGACCCAGGCCAGCTGCCAGACCTACACCCAGCCTGTCTCTCTCTTCTCCTCCTCAAGAGGGCAGGTGAAAAAATGAGATAAAAAAGCTCCTGAGTTGGCATAAAGACAGGGTCATCACTTATCATAGTGATCATACCTCCAAAGAAGACCAACAAACTATCTGTATTCCACTCAAAATCCTCCCTATGTTCAGAAGGGATACACTTTCCACATAATTTATCAACTAACATTAAAAAACATTGGTTATGTCCTCAGAAATTCTAGTAGAACATGAGACTGAACCCAGGCTTTATCTATGCAGGATGGCTCTAAGGTATGTCGCAGCAACTGGGCTCCCAAAGAGTGCACACAAAGCATTTTTTGAATTCCCATTACTTCAGCACTTAAACACAACATTTATGTTTATTTGTACTCTTGCCATGCCAACAGCAAATATCATCTTAAGATGTTGCAAGTCACCTCATAATGGTATAAAAAAAAACTTAGAAAATTCCTTTCTTTAGAAGAGAGGAACTCCAGCAATCAATTAGTTCAAGAGCCAAGGTAAATTCCAGCATGTGGATTCAGATCAGGACATTGAAAAGTATCATCTGGAGTTGCAATTTTGAGGTATTTTCAACCTAGGGAAAGATTCAGCCAGGATGAACAGACCTAACTGGTCTCTCACACCTAAGCGCAGATGGCCTGACTTACGTATAGAGAAGACAACACCTAATGAAGAAATCCTGAAAGATGGCAACTTCTGCGTTATAAGGGAGACTGTTAGTAGGTCCATAATCATAATGTGAATTATTGTTGCTTGTCCTCTGAGATGTTTTTATTCTCATACTTTCTAACTGAAAAGGTTATAAATTAGTGTCTTGAAGAAAATTGCATATAATTGCAGCTCTGTGTTTTTAAAAAAAAATTGGAATATTGTTCTTTTTAGCATGAGGGATAACTCAAAGTTTGTAATTTGATTAATAATTTAAAAATTTTACTCTTGAAGTGAATCTCGGCTGACAGAACAGAAATATTTAATTAAGTTTTGACAAATCTGCACATGATTTATACTGCATACTTGGTTCTTCCTAGAGTATAGTATTGCAACACTGCAGTATTTCATCTTTGTCAGTTTTAAGGTCTTAAAAAGGTGCATTTTCTTCTAAGGAAATTTGGAAAAAAAGCCCTCTTTTTAATTCATCATATTTAATTATAAATAGAAAACCATTAACTGTAATCAAGACATATTTTCCTGCATTTACAAATTAATTCAAGTAAATTAATTTGAATATATTATATAGTGACTAGAATTCTGACTGTCCAGAATATATTATATACTGACTCTCTGGGGGAAGAGAGGTGTTAATAAAAGCTTTATTTTTCTTTGCTTTTACAGTTTTTTCCCCAGGTTTCCTTTCTTGTTGTGATTCAAAAGGCATTTTGGGTTGTACTTCAAAGAACATATAAAAGAGACTTTCATTCTCAAAAGAATGAAGTTACATATGTGTTAGATAATAGTTTTTGATAGCTTTACAAAATTACTTTATTCTTTCTCTAGAGTAAGTTTTTGTTGTTTTAACACTTTTAAACTTTTTTATATACGGTCACATCATGTTTACAGTTGCCTTAATATATAAACCACTCTCTAAAATTGCTTTCTAGATTACGTTTTCAGTAGTAATCCAAGTTAAGGAGTAGTAGCATTTTAAAAGATGTTAAGCATAACTATCTGACCATACTCAGATTCAAATCTGTGCTGGGATGTATTTAGGACAGAGTATGATATTCTATCTCCCTTCACCTGCTTTACAGTGCTGCAAAATAGTTTCAGAGGATAACCTTCTCCTGAACAGTGGCCTCTTCTGAGGACAAAAGGCAAGACCTGATGAGTTTATTCAGAGTCTGCGTCAATCTGGTACTTTCTGACCAGATTCTTTGAGATATTTCACATGTTAAGGGTGAAGTGTTTAATATAAAATTTATTTACTTGAAGATTATTAATATTACACAGGATAACTGATTTTGCCAAGGGATACAAAGTATACTGAAAACATAGCACAAATTTAAGTGATATTTAGCAAAATACAGCAATCGCAATACACAGTTCAATCACAAGGCCAATGTGATTCCCATTACTGATCTCTATAAAATGCTCACCATCAGTATGTTCTTGTCCCCAGTCACTAGGAAAGAATACCTGGGTTGAAGCCAGCTCAAGGCTGCTGGTGTCTTTGAAATACTTTTCTAGTTGTCTTGGTTTTATACTCTGTTGGGCTGAGCCATACATTTACTCCTCCTATTCTAGTCTGACTTACTCAGGGAAACATTTATAACACCAGTTGATCCACTGAGCAGTTGACAGTGTTTTATCTACAACAAAAGTGATCCTCTGGTCCCCTTGCATTAAGTCAGCTTCTTTGCATTTCTCTCTAAGATGCACAGGCATATCACCCTTGCCCATATGAACCTTCTTCCATTGTTAGGTTTTACTCAGTGAGTCACATTCCAACCCTAGGGATTTAGGCACAATCTGCTATTGATGTTGAAATTCTCCTTTCTTGTTCCCTCTTCCTTTACCCTTACTAGGGCTCTTTTTTCCCTGTATTCTGTATTTGCTGATACAGATATTTTTTATTACAGCAACTTATTTTTTATAAATATATGAAGATTTAAAATCACCAGATAGTTCAGCAAAGGACTACAATCTGCTTTTCTAGACCAATAATTTTTAAAAAAAGGTTTTTTTTTTCTTGACTCACAACATTTCTGAGGATAATATTGAACTGTCAACTTCTTGACTACAAACCCATATGGCATTTATGAATATTTTAATGTTGAACAAGCAAAAACATATAATGGTATAATCATGTGTACCTAAAGTATGATTTCTGTTCGTCATTCTGTAGCACAGTATTCATTCTAATTATCATAATTGCTCAATTTCTGTTTTTGAATAACAACCTAAAATTAAGGTAATTCATTCATATTTACATTTAACATTAATTTTAAATTTCACATGATTTGCCTGGATTTAAATAAAAATACCTAGGTTAAAATCTGTTTTCTTAAATCCAGTCTATGTTTTATTTAAATCATAGAACTGTTCCAATGCCCTGAGGTACATATTTATGCTTGGGACTAGATAATCTCCAGAGGTTCCTTCCAACCCAAACCATTCCCTGATTCCATGATTTTGTAATAAGAAATAATTTTCCAATGATTTTTAATTACTTATATGTTTGTGTCTTCATTTTGCAGTATCTGAACTGAAAACACTATTCAAAGAAAATTCATTAGTGTTCATTTAATTGGAATTACATTGTGTGGGAGACATATTCTGTACTATGTAAAGCAGAAAAGTTCACATCTGTTAGATAGGGCTTGTTCTGACCCTCAATCAAACTGAGAAACAATTTATACAATGATGGAGTGGGGGATTTTATATTTTTCTCAGTCATTGAAATTGAGATCATGACTAATATTATGGATCATCTCTCCCCTAGAAAGCTGAAAAAAAAAAAAAAAGAAATAAGAGCTAAGCACTTTTAGGACAGGATATTTTTTCTGAATTTTTCTTCCCTTCATTCCTGATAAAATACCATCTAAATATAAAAATTTCCAGTGCTCAAAAGGTAAAATCCCTCTTTTGCATAGTCAATAGATTTCACATAGAGTTACTGTTTCTTCTCTTCAAGTCAAGATCAGATTGCTATATGCAGCTTTCCTCAGTCCCATTTTCTTAATAGCCCATGTTCAATCAGTTTATGTGATTATTTATTCATAGGGTCCTAAGGTAAAGAGTCATCATCTAATAAATTCTTCAGCTCTTCTTTTTGCATAGCAATTAAAGGAGATGAGGTTTTTCATTTAAAATGTATGGAATATGTAATGTTCAGTGACACAAATCAACTGAAACTCTAACTGCGAATTTTTTGGAAATATTGCTTTTTAATTCTTCTTATTTGGTAATTATGTTTCATATATTCTCTTCACGTATATTTCAGTTGATGTAAATCCAAGTTTTATCTAGATAGACTAAAATATTTCTTCATTTGAAAGTGTCAGCACTTACTGTGTCTCAGCTCCTGTATTTTCCTGACTTTGAATTTTATTTGACATGTCCTACTTTATGTCTTCGTTGTCATGCACAGTTGGAGAGAGCATTTATTTACGAAAGAGTATTCAGAATAGAAGTAACTCCTTAATGATATTTCATTCTTGGCATATTTTATATTTTTTATACATGTAAATTACAAAGAAACATTAATTAATCTTGTACTGTTAATGGAGACATTTGGATGTAAAACCAAAAAATACAAATAATTGGTTACCAAAAATTAATGGCACTTTTCAAGTCTTCAAGTCCCAGATAAAATGGGGCTAATTTCAAGTGCATTGTGGAAAATGCAAATGCACGGAAATAACAGCATTGCCCTGTCATATAACCAGAAGGTTTGTGCTTTAGAGTGAAAGCTGACCTGAAACCTCCTCTTAGCCAAGTGTTCATTCTGTTGGCCAGATTAAGCTGCTTTGCAAGATTTAGAAAATTAAGGAAACGCAATATAAGGCAAAATATTTCTAGAAGTGTTTTTATTAACTTTTAAGTTTTCTTTCTGGTACATAAGCTTACTTAATTTGTAGTGTTTTGTTTTTTTTTTTTTTTTAATTCCACATCCAAATTTGTAATGCTTCCAATCCAAATCATGATTCTATAATTATGTGATTAAAACATTATGGTACAAAATTCTTTTCTGTCATTTGCCTAGTCTGTTCTTGCCTTTCTCTTTCTCTTATGCTAGAACAACTGCTTGCAGACTGTGCAGTGAACCAAATTTTGGCTTGAGCATAAAAGAGTAATTTATTCTCTTTGTTTGTTTATCTTGCAGCTATTTTCTGCTCTGGTTCAGCATGTAGTCTTGTAAGCATTTACACTGGTCTAACGGCATAAGCAGCAGAATGATAAAACTGAGTCAAAGGAATGAGAAGAGGACTGGGAACGTCTTTGTTGTTTCTGGATTACGTGCAAGCTGAACTCGAGTTTAGAGTACAGAAAGTAATATAATTTTATTGCCACAACATTTCAGTAGCATTTCTCAGATGCAAAACATATTAATAGTAGTTCCCTGACTGTGTTAACTACTGCCATATAGAAATATCCTTTATAGAGTTGGTCTTGACCACAGAAATGCAGAATGTAGTGCTTGGTAACATTCTTATGCAACCTTTTCTGTTAATTTATCATACCCTCATTTGAAAACTGTTAGGTTTCTTCTACTTTTTTTTCCTTTGGCAATTATTCTTTTAGGCTTATCAACTTTCTTTCAATGTCTTTTAAAAATGCATTTATGGTGAAATTGTACTCATTTTTTTTTTGTATCAGTGCTTGTATTCAGTAGCTTTAAGTACTCTTCGTTTTCTGTGATATTCCCTTTGTCATTCATTTGCAGAACAATTTGGTGCTAACCTTAGGCTTTCTTCTTCTTCTTCTTCTTCTTCTTCTTCTTCTTCTTCTTCTTCTTCTTCTTCTCATTCTTCTTCTTATTATTATTTTTTAAAGTAGAATAAACTACATGGTATCCTGAAGTAAAGCAGGTTATCTATTGTACTCATTATTCTTTACATCAGTTTGAATTAATCATTCTTGAATAAGGATCACCTAAAGGTTACACAGGACTTCAGTTTGAACAAATTCTCATACAGTGGCAGTGAGCTCTATTCCTGCTGGACATAACTCTCCCGGTGCTTTCTGACCTTACAACTCTCAGGTTTGTGCCATCTATAAAATTCATTAACTCATACTTGGGTTTGATTCTGATGTTAAATAAAGGTTAACCTTAGAATCAATCCTTCAATCAGACTACCAGAAATTTCCTCAAGATTAATTGTTCCTCTTTTCAGAGACATTTACTGTTGTCTTTTCTTTAGGTTGGTCTTGAACATCACAACTTGCACCACTTTACAACTGTTGTTTGTTAATTCATATGTCTTTAGAGAAAAGGAAAAAAGACAAATCTACCAACCAAACTACTTCTAGGCTGTTACTTTTGACTAATAATTATATCTATACCTATGGAATATAGAATTAATTAAATGTATACACTTGTGTTTCTTGAAATGCAAATTTATCTAACAAGCTGTAATTTTACTCATGTTATGTAATTGCCGATTATAATCTGATTTAAGAAAACTACAGCTGCCTGTGCTATCTTTTTTATGTGTCTAGAAGGAGCTGTTGCCAGCATTCTGGCCACATTTGCAGGACATGAGCTTGCTTAGCCTTTAGCAGGCAGCATGTAATAACTGATTGTGTTATGCCTGCTGAGTGCCTGGTTTTTCCTAAATTGAATGGCATGTATATCACACAAAATTGTTCAGAGTGAAGGGAGAGTTGCAGCTGGCAAAGGCTCTGACACAAACATGGAAGATTATAGTTATTTTACACCAACAGAAAGAAATGCAGATCTCAGTGGATGAAATTTCTGTCTTCAATTTGCAAACATAATAAGTGAACCTAATAAGATGTTGACTATTTTAGCTGTGAAATAGAGCCAGTAAGAGGTTGTTTGGTTTTTTTTAATGGACCAGATAACTCTCAAGGTTTTTGATTCTTATGAACAACACCTTTTTTGTAGGATTTCTCTACAAAGCAATAGTTCTATGAGACACTCTAATGAAGCCACAGCTACCTTCTGTTTCCTGAAGGGACACAGAGATGCAACAGTATTTTAGTAAAAGCTTGTGTCAACATACGGCTTTCTTTCTCCCATATTGCCATTTTATTATTCTCCACGGGGAGCCTTCAGCCCTCATGGTACCCTGGCACTGGGACATCAATTTCTTAAGACAGTGTTGCTCAGTCCATGTCTTCAAGCACAGGCCAAATAAAGGCTCTCTCTCTCATGCCGTGCAACTGGCTGTTCTGTGTATACTTCCAAAAAACTGTCAAAGGAAGAGAAAATGAGTATGAGTTACAGAAAACAATGAGAATAATCAGAGATATGAAAATCATGATTACTGAGAAAAGGATTAAGAAACCGTATTGCCCACTCTGAGAAACAAACAAGAAAACAACATCCTTTACCAGAGATGAGTATCGTGTGTTCATCAAGTCCCTCAGACATCTCTGAATGCAGTGTATTATACTAATAGATGAAGGACTGAGAATTAAGGAAAAAGAACTGCAGCATCTATACCCCAGCTCCTAAGTCCCAGTGAGGCAACCCATACTATCTAAGTTAGGTACAAAGTTAGTATGTGCAACCAATGGAAATAATCAAGATCCTCCGGAAAAGGTAGAGGACACCATCCCTAAATCTCTCATCATGGGGAAAACCAATTTTACCACTGTGAGGTTCTACAAAAACTGGAATTACTTGATGTTACCTTACTAGTAGATGCATTGAACATTATTAGATAAATTGTGGTAGTCAACACAGGATTAAAGGATCAGCCTTTCAAGAGACACAAGAAAAGTACCTTTGTCACAAGACCATGAAGTTCCCAAAAATGTTCAGAAGCCTTATTAAGGATGTGATGGTTAGGATATCCTACAGGTCTTTCTGGAAATCTTAGCTTTCTTAATTCTTTTAAAGCACAAACTTTAAAATATCCACTAGCAGTTCTGTCCAGGTTTATCCTTAACAAAACTAGTGAGCTGAAGTGTATTTGCAAATGACTGGAGGTTTTAGTTTTGGTTTTGGTTTTTAATTTACTTGGATTTTTTGGGGGTTGGTGTTTTTTGGTTTGGGTTTTTTGCTATTTAAAAGATAATGCAGTTACAGTAACACAGTATATCTAAATGAATAGGTAGTTTTGCCTGGATTTTTGGTTTGGTTTTATTTTTTCTATGTTCTGCTCTGCATTTGATTTCACCCTACATTCTTAGCATGATATTGATGGTGGTGAAAAAATCAATATTTGTGGTCATCTGTCTGAGACAGAACTCTGCTTGTCTACTACAAAAATAACCCCTTTACTTTAAGGAAGTAGAAATATACTAACACAAAGGAGATTTTTTTGTTTTGGTTTGGTTTTCTACCCTGAAGTATTATGTATAAGCTTATACTACTTTAGTTCTTGCTGGAGATGAATGGTTCATCATTTACTTTTGCACTGAAACTGAATTCTTCTCAATATTGCAAAGACAGGCTATGAGGCCAGCATATTAAGAGCTTTTCAAGGAGCTGTCTCAGTGGCTCAGCAAATATTTCGAGTAATCATTCTTCTGTAACTAATGTAGGGATTATGAAAAGAGTTTTCGCTACATCATTCTAGCAACACTTCCTGTCATATCAAAAGCTCGGGACCACTAGGTGCTGTGTGATATAAAACAGCTCCAACATGTGAAGACATTGTAGTATTGATTTGCTGATCAGGGACTAGAAAACACACGTCTGAAAACACGTACCTCTCTGTCCTGTGCCACATGTGCTGCAAATACTGCTGAATAACCCACACCTCCTCTGAGATGCTGGAGATCAAAAGTTCTGGTTTAACCCAAATGTATTACAATTAAGAGAGACAGAAAAAGATATCAGTGAAATGGATGCAATTTGGATGATCTGAAAGGCAAGGCAATAAAATATCCAGACTGAAAAGAATACAGAGTAAAGAAATAAAAGGGAAGTTTAAAAAATATCCATGAAGAAGAAAGAGAACTCTAACGAGAATATAATCAGAATAAGCTGAATTATCCAACATATATATCCTATCCAAAACTACTGTGCAAATCATTAACTGCTATTTAAGGTACTTTGACTCATAGAAAACAATTTTCTTTGATCAAGAGCACTGAAGCTTTCCTTCATGCTAATATTTTTGGAACATTATTTAGCAGTTGTAGCCAAAAGATATTTCTTATTTGTATCTGGATAGAAGATGAGAACAATATTGTAATAACAAGTTATTACTTCTGTTGTCTGTGTTGGTTTTTTTTTTTCACCTGGAGGCTTGATGGGGTTGCACATTGAGACATTTAGAGATTAAATAAGTGAGTGTATCAGTCTAAGAAACAGAAAGAACTGAACTCAGGTCTCTGACAAGCAGGTCTTTTTTGTTTTTCTTAAGTTTCTCTCAGCTTTACCCTCCAGAAAAAATGAATGTCAATTAACAAACATATGTGTATGGAATATATGGAAATTATGTAAGTTATAAACATACACATATGTAAATGTACACACACATATATATATATACACATACACATTCACATATGCAGATTCCCATGCATGCATCACCCTGTCTCACCCAGAAAGACATGAAAAAACTTATACATATCTGACTCAATAGTGTTAACAGTTGCATGTACACATTAGACAGAATTTACACACATCCATTCTCTTTTCTGTTTATATATATATAAAAAGTTAATTTTCTCATATTTTTGTAGGTAAAATATAGATGTATCTAGTAGTTATAAAACTAAGTATTTTCTAATTTCAAAGTAATTCTAGAAAACTGCCACAGACTAAGGACCAGATTATGAATCCCTGAGTGAAAATGGCAACCAGATATTCACATGAGTTTATACTAAATAATTTCATTTATGCTACTCATGACTAATTATTCCAAATGATCTCACAAGATAGCAATGAAATAAATAGACACAGTTCTTTAGAATCCTACATGAGAATTAATATTTAGCAAGCAGTCTCACTGACACTAGTATGAATGCTCATATGAGTAACTTGGCTGGGCCAGACTTTTCATGTAAAGAAGTACAGCCAAGATTGTGTTGAATGACTGCATGAAATGTTTACATGTTTAACACAGCTAAAATGTCATCCCACTCTGTAAGAGTTGCATTTATCTTCCACATTCATTAATTAAAATGAGAGACTATATAATTATCCTAATAAATTTTCTTTCTTGTAATGTACAATAGATCCATCTCTAGCATCTAAAAAATAACACTAAAATAACTTTCAAAAATGTTTGGACCAAGCAAACACCCACTACATTTATAAAACTTAGAATGTCTGCAGTTTTTCATACCAAGTTAATTTCCAAATTCAGGAAGACACACTCTCTGCAAGTGAAGACACAGTGACCAGTACTGAATGTGGGCTAAAATACTGCACTGAAAAAATGCAACAGAATTTTCAGTAGTTCTGAAAGGTGCTCTAGGGCACTTCTTACTGCAATAAAACCACAACATTATAATGACAGAGAGCGGTGGAGATGTGTGGCCCATATATATGGGCCACACATATATTTAATGGAATCACAAAGCTATTAGCTGAAAATTGTTAACTTCAGTATAATCCGAAAGGCATTTTGACCTTAAAATGAGTATGGTTCTAATAGGAATTCAAGTCCATGCTCAAGAAACTATACAGTCATTTAGAGACAGAGATTTCAAAATCTAGTCAACTTTACCTTTGACTTATCATAAATCTAAGTTTTTTGTACACTTGTACATTATCTTTGAAATACTTTTTGCAATGAATGGTTCTTTGACATCCTTTTGTATTTAGGTAGGTCTGTTTCTGTTGTGCACTTTGTACTGTTTAAATATGAGACCATATAGTTTTTACTGGGTTTTTCTTCCAGTAAATCTATATATGAGACACCATTTGATTTAAATGTTATTTTCTTATACAAATAAGGTATGTTTCAAGGCTTTTTAAAGTCTGTTGACTTCTTTTATCTGAACTCATTCAGCATTGGATCAGATCTATCGTCATAAACTAACTCAATGAGATATTTAACAAAAAAACTTAAAGGAAGCTCTTCTTTTCCTACCTCAAAATTCGAGTGTTTGACTTATCATACCATCTGCAATGTGTCTAGCTGATATCTGACTCTCTGATCAGAGAAAACAAAACACAAAAAAACCCCACAGTTCATTTTCCCTCCCTGTCTGTCACTTTCTATGCCAATGAAAACAAAAATTAACATCCTTGCCCATTAGACACTATTGATGTAAGATTGAAATTTCACATAGATTTTTAAGCCTTCATAAGCTGGAATCTTCATCTGGGAATAATAAATGACTCTGTATATTGCAGTGCTCCAGAATATTTTCCACCAACCCTTATCAGCATTGTCATGCACCCTAAAATTACCTCGACTCAGAGAGAGTATCTAATAAATTTCTTTAGTCTTTTTGTTACAGTTTTAGTGTTTGTATCCAGTCAGGAAATGCATCTAACTGATCATATCACTAAACATCTAAACTTATCTTGTAGTTTGATTCAGGTCCCAAAGCACAGGTGTCCACTGCCAGCAGTCATGCACCAGGACATCCTGTCTTTTGGCCAGCTGTTACTCAGATCTGATTTCATGTTTGTCAGTTGTCTACCATTGTCTCAAAATACCACCCATTGCAATCTTTTTTCATATAACCATATATCAGTTAAAGTGGTTTGAGAAAGAGCAAGAGGTTGAATAAAGAAGTATCAGATCTCCTTGCCAAGACTTTTGTCTCTTTGACCTAATTTTTCAATTGATTTGTCGGAACAAAAGTCCAAGATTTCTTGCCCCAATCCCACTCAATAACTCTGTATCATATCAAGCATGTCATGGTTCATGTGTGTAATCACAAGAAAAAGTATGAAGCTTGTGTAAGCCTTTACATCATGCCAGTTTTAAGACATCAGTCCTCAATCAACAATATCTAGGTCTGAAACAATGGAATTATGTTTTGTCATTTTCCTTTTCTTTCCCCAGCTTCTCTCTGATCTTGTGTGAATTTGACTTTGAAAAAGTTTCAACATTAATTCTAAATCAGATGCAGGTAAGAGAGAAATCTTCAAGCACTTTTCAGATGTTCACAAAGAACAGTTTTAAAAGAATATATTTTCAAAGTAAAATATTTTCCATGTGTTCTGCCAGGGTATAGCACATCCAGTCTGCTTTTCGATTTGTCCCTTTGCTTTTATACTGCTTAACATGTTGATTCTGAAGCTGAAAGCCTCACTCTTGTAAATTACTAGTGATAGAATTACTATCAGAAACCATATAATTTGATAAAATGTCTTACTGGAAACAGAATTACATTCAAATTAAAGCTCTCAAGGAAGCGATGTGCAGAGCCTAGCAACAGCAACTTAAGGGCAATGGACTGAATACTTATACACTCTGTCAAAAAATGGAAAGAAGGCCAAGGAACATAATTTTTTGCTATAGAAACTATTAAAATCTAGGAAATCAAAGAACTATCTTGGACTATGCAGCCCCAAGAACAGGCGAGAGTAGTTACTGAGAGAAAGATAAAATATAAATAATCTAGGGAGCTTTTTCTGATATTTTAGCATCATAATTTCCATAAAGCCAGAAGTTTATGAACACCCTGAGCATGTGAACTGAACAACAATTATTTTTTAAATCTTAATTACATACTTATGCAAACACAATAATATTTTTGGCTTTTCTTTGAGGAGTCTGTTCATATGTATCTTGATGGCATCAAAACATGGGACTAGAATTCAGCATTTAGTTATTGCACATCAATAACATCTCCGTAAAATGCATTAGTTTTTAAAAATCTTACAGTTCATCTCAGTTACAAAAACTGTTGGAAACTCGTGGACCCTTGGCAGAAACCAAAACATCCTTTGGCATCTACAGATGCATGAATTAAAAAGAGCCTCATAGGAACCTTGGCTTATGTTAATGACAAATTTTACTCTTATTAGATGTATTTTCAACTGTAATCAACACTATGAGGAAAACAGTCAGCAAAGAGTGGTTTTAATCTCTTTGTTTATACCTCTAATTAAAAAAAAAAAGATACAAAATTTTAAAATTGGTTTCATTGGTGTCCTGCATTTTCTCTTCTTCTGTTACCTTGTCACACATCTTCTCCCTCCTCTATGATTTATTGTTCCTATATTAAAACTTGGTTGCCTTTTCCAGAAGTAGATTAGAACCTAGGATATGGTCTTTGCAGTATACAGATGAATCCAAGGAAATTTCTGGATTTCAGAGTAACACAAATATGATTAATGTGTTTGTGAATATAAACAAGGGCATGTGACCATCAGCTCTGTTTATCATCAATACAAAGAAGTTTCTGTTTTGCGGTTCATATGATACAAATTTTTATATACTAAGTAGACTATGGGAGATATCACCTTCTGATAAGTGCTTTTACCTTTTTTCTTTCCTTACAATAGTAGAAACTAGATGATTTTTTTTTTCTTACCTTGAGGCAGTAACTTGTCAAAGCCTTGTTAACCAATGTATTTGTGGAGCATATAGAGGACTACTAAGGGGATTTGTTCTAACATCACTTCAGTAGCTGACAAGACCCAAATAAATGTGTTCTTGTCATTTCCTTATGAAAATGAAATAAAATTTCTTACTCAGTATTCAAGTCTGCTTTCCAAACAAGAACAGTGGGTTAATATTCAGGCTATGTAAGAAGGAAATATGAGGCAAAGAAATTAAAAGAAACAACAGATTTTGTACCATGTCCCAGAAAGAAGTTTACATCTGTTACTCTGTCAGAAACGACAGGAGATTTACATTGACTTCTAATACCACAGAGTAGATATGAAGTTGTGGACAAAGATACCTTTAGTTAGAAAGCAGTATGGTTTTGAATGTGGTCTTGTTCACATGTTACTTTCCAAAATAAATCTACCTTTGACTACTGATGTCTTTCTCAATTCAAAATTAGATAGAAATACACAATGTTTGTCTACCCTAAATTGTGCTGACATCTGCAAGAGTGACCCTACCTATACTGAATAATGAGGCATGGCATAAGAACAAATAGGAAAGTTTGAATGACCAAGACCCTCTAGATTCTGGATTGTTGTCTGTGTTAGGAAGATGGGGCTAAACTTGATAAAGTGCTTTTCAATATTTCCAATGAATAATTTTTTGTAAGGTAAGGATGAATTTCCTATTTCAAGGAACCATGGGCTTGCTCAAGAACAGAGCCCTGATATGAATTAGCTTTCATGCAATGTGTACAGTCAGGGACTAGGAATTTTAAGCAAATCAGAAAGTGAGCCAAAGAGTTGGTCTAGGTAACACAAAGAGACACATCTCAAATCTAATCAGAATTTATGGCAAGCATTTGATTTGCTGCCTACCTCTATAAGTCGTTTGCCACAATGAGAACACAGGATATCAGAGCATACACAACACAATTTTCCATCATTACTTTTTTCTGGATAGCTCTTAAGATATTATTTTTTACTGAGAAATCATGTATAGCCTAAATGTCTCTCTTTCACAGTTCATAATTTTCTTGATACTCCAAATATACTTAAAGATTAAAAGTTTTACAAAATGCTTTGAGCAGTCTGAAAAGTTAAACATTTTTGAAGTACTTTGTGACCCCTTGTGTTTTATAGTTTGGTCTTGTTCCCATTTGTACAGTTTGTGCATATAGTGGATCAATGTACTATTGAATTGCTCTTTCAAGGTTATACTGGCCTTTCTGGAGTGTGTCTACAGATGGGTACAGATGTACATTAGTTCTCCCTGTACTTCAGGTTGATTGCATTCAAGTGCATAACTTTGAAAGTTGCATAACTCTTAAAATTCTTCTATCCCCATGTAATAAATCTCTGGCTCAAGTACAAGTAGAAATTCACAGATGTCCCACTTAACATTCAAAACTTTTGACTTTGAATATCTTTTATTTTCATCCCTTCTGTTCCAGAAGAAAGAAACTTAATTAACGTTACTACTGAATGCTGTCTACTTCACATTTGCAACAACTTGACATCAGTGTTTGCTGTGCTGGTAAAATCTCTGGCCTTTCACTTGTTTCAGAATTTTAAGATTTAAGAAGTTTCATATAAAAGTACTGTGTAGAAGATCCTAAACTGAGCATATGAACAGCAAAAGCTCCTTTCCTGTTTTTCATAGAATTATATGATAATCCATTTATGTATGTTAACATTCTCCTTTATTACAATTGCAGAATCAGAGAATATGCTCAGTGGGAAAGGACCCACAAAGATCATCAAGTCCAACCCCTGTCCCTGCACAGGATCATCCCCTAGAGTCACGGCATGTGCCCAAGAGCATTGTCCAAATGCTTCCTGAACTGAACTCTNGGCTGTGGTGCTGTGACCACTCCCTGGGGAGCCTGTTCCAGTGCTCAACCACTCTCTGGGTGAAAATCCCTTTCTTAATAACCCATCTAAACTTCTCCTGACACAACTTCATGCTGTTCTCTCGGGTCCTGTCACTGGGCACTAGGAGAAGAGATCAGTGCCTGCCCCTCCTCTTCCCCTCACAGGGGAGTTGTAATTGCAGTGAGGTCTCCCCTCAGTCTCCTCTTCTCCAGGCTGAACAGACCAAGTGACCTCAGCTGCTCCTCACACGGCTTCCGCACAGGGCCCTTCACCATCTCCATTGCCCTCCTTTGGATGCTTTCTAACACCTTAATGTCCTTCTTGCATTGTGGTGCCCAAAACTGCACCCAATATTCAAGGTGAGGCTGCCCCAGAGCAGAGCAGAGCAGGACAATCCCCTCCCTTGCCCAGCTGGCGATGCTGTGCCTGATGCCTCCCAGGACACAGTTGGCCCTCCTGGCTGCCAGGGCACTGCTGGCTCATGTTCAACAGTGGATGATGTAATTAGGCATTTATGGACGAAAAAAAAGCTTCCCAAAATGTGTAGCCCAAAAGCTACCTAAAAATTAGATTTCAAGTGGCTCAGTCCTTTATTTAAATCTCTGCCCTAGATTGTTTTGAGTCACTGAATTGTTCAATTTTACATATTCTTTCTTAATGGACTTTTTTTTTTAGCATGGAAAGCCTCCTTAATAAGTCTTTGATTTGTTATAATTTAAGACTGTGTAAGGGGACTGTGTCAGCAACAGATAGTAAATCAAAACCTTAATAATTTCTTTCTTCTCTCATTCTGTTGAGTTTGAAGCTACAGCTACAATTCATTACCTTGAAAATCATAATTTGATTTTAAAATCCGGATATGAAAAGGGAAGACTCTCAGAGTATGAACACTCAGCTACCTTGAGACTAATAGGTCATTTAGAGTAAGGGTCAGTGTTTTTTTTCCAAAATGAATGCAATGCTTTATTTTTTTTCCACTGTAATTTGCCCTTTGCCAATCTGTCTCTACTGTATAAAAGCACTGCATTGCAATGGTGTTATGTATCTAGGAAACAGATATTTTATTTTATTCTCATAGCTAGCCTGTGTAAGAAATGTAGATATAGACCGCATAAGCATGCATCTTTAAAATTTATGCCAAGAGAAATCTTGGGCTACAGAGGAACAAAAACTGCAGGAGGCAGACAGATTTTCTCTCACTATATTCTTTAAGGAAAATATCAAATTGGACACATTTATTTTTCTTCTCTGTCTCCACCTTTTATTGGCAGAAAGCAGAGGTATGCTGGCAGACAGAAGGTTATGGAACATTTTTAATGCTTCCTCTTTAGCTCACTGTAAAGCTGGTGAGCGAGTAAATCTCTGCTGGATGATTTTCACAGCTCAGCATGACCATCATGTAGGAAGGTAGAGAAAGAGTTTTTGCTTTTTTTTTTTTTTTTTTTTTTTTTAATATGGGGAGAAATCCAACAAAGCAAAGGGACTTCAAGTGGCTAAGCACGAGGGGGGATCAGCAGCTGATAATTAAAATACTGAATGACCCAGAAGGAGTGGTGTACAGGAACAGTAACTTTTAATTCCCTACATTGGAAAGAGAACTAAGACCAAGTTTCTGACTCTATTGTAGAAATGGTGAGCTACTACGTACAAGTAGTGACTTGAGTGTGGTGATTTATACATAATTTCATTTGCCTAACCTAGGCCTTGTGCAGATCTCACAGGATGGGCAGCATTTTCTTTTTCTTTCCTTGATATTGCCCTTAGGTATTTACATATTTGAATTTTAATTTAGTTATATTTTTATTTTAGCTCAAATTTTAACTCATAAAATAATAACTTCAAGATAGGAGTCAGTGGTTTTATTCAGCTGGCCTGAAATTAAGATAAACCAGTGCTGGAAGGTTTACAACCTGTTGATCCAACATAATCTGGATCAAATCTGTCAGCAAAGACAGCTAATATTTTCTTGACCAGAAATCCTAGTACACAACTTCACAATGACCCTGCTGCACATGCATGGGTCAGGTGTATATGTATAGAAGGTCTGATTCAGGATATGTTGGACTAATTATACACAAGATGTTCTGTACATGTTCAGAAAATTCCTAGCATTAGATGCATTGCATGTGCAGATTGATTCCACACAGCACGAAGAGGGAGATGTCTGGTATAGATCTAACTTGAAGTTGTTCTTCATTATGTTGGATGAAAATTTATTATCTAGGATTTATGTAGAAATAATTTTTTAATAAGTATTTATCAGAATGTTAATTGAAAGAACTTTTGTTTAGAGGAATGTTGCTATACTTAAGCCATACCAATCTTTTAGTATTTGCTGATGTTCAAGAGACATTTACATGTGCTTTAAGGTACAAACCTTTCAAGTTATTAGACATATACCTTCTGATTAGCATTAAATTCTCTTTCTCACTGTGTTACTGATCATGACAGAATAATGGAAGTAATATGAAAAGCAGTTCAGCATATATTTTCCATGAAGAGATACTCATCTGAGATACTGAATAATTCAAGCCTGATAGAAGGTTGCTTGAGTCTTGACAAGAACTAGTTACCTTTCTTCCTGAAAACAGAGTAAAACAAGAATGGGATAGTAGCAATGCAGAAAAATATAGTCCTAGTCCCTAAGTGTATCCATAAACTAGGTCATCCATTACTGCATATCTGAACTCTTGTAGTATTACTTGCTGACACATCCAGGGTAGCATGAATTGTACCTTATCTTAGTTGTCTACCATAGAGCTGAGCTCGTCACCCTGGGTTCTCTTTATAGTCAATGAAGAGGCACTATTTAGGGAGAAATTCACCTGACCTATTTCTGACATCTACTTTAGGATGAAATGAATCATGTCCTAGAAGTGCTTATTTCTCTTCACTGACAAAGAAGGAGCATAGAGAGACTAGCTCACCTGTAGAGACATATTGAAGAGGTCTGAGAGGAGCCTTATCTTTGGATTCTGGTCCTTACTTTAATCAGTAAATGATTAGATTTACAAAAGAAAAAGAGCTTTCAAAATATGATTGAACATCTTTTACTTCAGAATATTCTGCTAACTGGTGCCATATGCAATGCTCATAAGAACAATGGTTTCAGTTGGCTGGAAAGGAAAATGAACCTGAAACCAAATGATTTCCTACATCCAGGAGACTCACTGTTCATGAGGTTTTGAACCAAAGAGAAGAGACATCAAACACTTCCACATTCTTCCTTAGCCCTTACTTTCCTTGAGCATGCTACAACCCTGGTTTTGTTCTCATGAAATATCTGATCAAAATATTTTGAAAATATTTCATAAAGATAAAAGAATATAAAGTAGCATGAAGTACATCTTAACAACTTTTTAAACTTCCCTTATTCCTGAAGTAATTTGATAGATTCAACTTAAATTTGTAAATGGTTTTAAATGTTTCATACTATAGATTTAAAAGGCAGGGAGATTCTATCATTTATTTCTTAGCATTAATTTTATTGCACCATCACTGAAAAAGGTTTTTCTCTTCTTCTGAAAAAAAATAACAAACTTAAACTTCCTACAAATACTATAAGGCTTGATAGCACTAATTCTCCATTTTAAAAAATTTTCCGTATAGAAGAAGATACAATCTTCATAAAAATATTTTAATTGCCATTATTAATGTTCTTTATTTGTAAACCTCCACATACTTATTTTAAAATGAGGAAATGAGAAAAACATGCTGCTTTTTATAAACTTCTTGAACTTCCTTTTTCTTTTTTTCTTTATATCTTTTAATATTTATCTGTTGATGATTCATTGCTTGACCTATTCTAATATTCAAAAGCCAATCCCTCAATCCTTTAGGTATTGTACTGTAACTGTTACACTGAAAAGCAAATTTCAAGGTATATCATAGAAATCTATAGGGATTCCACGTGCAAAATAACAGCTAAATGATCATTGATATTTTGTAAATTAATCCTCTGAATAATAGATAGTCATTATACTCTTTATAAATTTTTCATTATCTGTACATGAACTTTAGCAGCTGCACTAGAAATGACACAAGAACTTTGGCTACTGTTAACAGATAAAAGGTAATTTTGGGTTTCTAATTACTTTAAGTATGATTAAAAGTAAAAGAGCTAAATAATTGGACCACTCAGATATTTTAAATGCACATAGTTTTCCTGTACAAATTTAAAGAACAAGTCAGTCAATTTCAATTTAAACATACTTGCTTCTTTTAGTATTTGTTTTTCCATACACATATTCATTCCAAGCAATTACTGTTCAGTCAAATGTTTGTAGCAGGATGTGGAGCTGGTAATTATTTGAATATGCTTGTTTTCCAGACAACATGAGTATTCATAACCAGTTACAAGTAAAGTAGTGTTATGCTTAATATAAGAGGAGAAAAAGATAAAGAAGACATAACATAAAACAAAGAAAAATATTCTTAACTTATGACAAATTCATTATAGACCTTTCAGAACTATATATTTTTCAACTATGTGTAAACAGTATTTTTGCACTGATTTTAGAGATAGAAAATAGCAGTTACTTAACAAAAAAATCCCATTTAATTCTTCGTAAACAACAGTAAGTCTAGAAATAATTTTTTTCTCTTATCATATGCTGTGTCAGACTTAGTTTCAAAATTTAGATCCCTAAACTTTTTTTGTGTAGATATAGGTAAGATAGAGGTACTGATGTTACTGAATTCTTGATTGGCTATGTTGACTACATCACCACTGACTATAAAGGAGCCTTAGATACCTGATTCCTATATAGACATCTATGTTCAGTCATCAATGTTTAAGGCTCTACATTGTGGAGGTGAATGTCATTCCTTAACGTGGGAATAGTTAGATTTTCTTGAACTGTACCCCTCCTCTCTTCCTTTTCAAAGGCTAGATCATAACAATTTTCTGAAATGTGGCTCACCCACCTGTAGTACCCTGGATCCTAATTCTTGCCCATCTGGGAGGTAGAAGGCACATTTGCTTTTTTCTAGTCCTCTGAAACCAGCCCATCAAGTCACCACATTGCCATTACTATTCATGGATAATCACGAGTGGCCTCACAATGATATCAGCTGGCCGATGTCAGTGCTTGTGGGTACATCCTACCAGTCCCATATATTTGCGTGTCCAGTTTGTTAAAATAGTAAAAATTCCCAAGTTCAGACTTTACTGTGGATCTCAGGAACCAGGGACCATTAAAAGCCAGTCTTAGCAATAAAGACCGTGGTAAAGAAGGCATTGACTACTTCAGCCTTTTCCCTGTGCTTTATTGTCCTGCACTCTGCACCACTGAGTAACAGACTCAGTTTCTAGATCTTACTTTTGCTGCTGATGTATCCGTAGAAGTCCTTTTTTGGCCTTCATGACCCTTGCCCAATGCAGATCCAAGTGAGCTTTTTTGTATCAGGTATATTAACAGCAAAAGAATCACTTAACCTGACTTGTACAGGGTCTTCTTGTACAGAAGATTATACAGGTACAATCTTCCCAAAAGGATAAGGAAGTTGTGTTAGGAATTATTTTACCAATGCTTCTTTCTTGGACTTTGCCATCTTTCCCAAAGAATAAAAAATTAATGTAATTCATACAATTCCATATATGCCTGTGATTTAAGCGTTTTGCTGCCTGAGTCCCTCTAGTCCCTGCACTGTTATTTGCTCTTAAGCTGCAACATCTTTGTAACTTCATTACCTGTGTTTCTTTGTAGAAGGAATGAGAAGAGTGCAAACACTTTTGGACTATTGTTCAGCATTTTAGATCATACATAGCATGAGTGACATTCTAAACATGGCTACTTCATTGACTGTATAATAAGGTGCTAACAATTAACCCTAATCTAGAACAGTTTCGTTAATACCTACAGATGGTATATTAGAAATATTGTGTGCCTAAGTCTTCATTCACCTGCCCACATTAGCTGGCATTTGTCATTACCTGCAAGCAACTGAATTGACTGCAGATGCCAGATAATATGACAATTAACATAATAAAAGAATTATTTTAAAAATACAGATCTTTCAAAACACTAAAGACTTCACTGTCTGTCTTTATCAGGTCCTCATTGCTTCATTTTTGTAAGTGGAAGTTTATTTTCAATCTAAAAAAGAAATTACTAATTTTGATTTTGATTTTGGTTGCTAAATCTAAGCATTGAACTAGATCATTGACTGCTGTTGTGTTGTGATGGTTATGTTCACTTTCCTTGTTCTAAGGATGAGACCTCCAAACTCAGTGGTAGAATAAGATCTCTCTGATTCTAGAATTAAAAAATATATAACAAAAATCTGACAGTATTATAATATATCACTTGAACCCAAACTACTTATCAAGCATATGGAAGCATATGCATTGTCCCTTAAATGTATTATATTTGCTGGACAGCTATAACCAGGTAGATTGTTTTATATTCAAATGGAACAATTATTTTATTTCATTTCACTTTTGGTTAAAATAAATAATCCTTTTAAGATCCACAGCAATAAAGCAATTTTGTAAGAACTAATTTACTTTCATGTTTCCTATTTCTTATTTAGACTGGTTTTGCATTGCTTTATTCTGTCCTTTTCCTCAGTTCTGACTTAAAAGAAGATCTGGAATCTCTAGCCTGTTGGGAAGACTAGATCTGTGTAATAATTGAAGTAACATTGAGATGTTTAATAAGTATTTAATAATAGAAATTATTATAGTTTTTATGACATGCACAGGGCAAAGGACTAGAAAGTATAATGTATGAGCTGTTCATAGTACTAATAGTGATTAATAAGCCAATTAAAAGGGGGAGAGAGTTGTTATTCAACATTAATACTCTGTTAAAATGATGGGATAGTCTCTAAACTTGAATAGAAGGAATTGGTTAATTTAATCCACAGATTGTAATAATTTTTTCTAAAATAAATTCAATATTTATGGATATACATGAAAACATTTATACTTTAATAATACTAAAAATACTTAAGGTAATAAGTTAACTGAATTTGAGGTAAACAGATAAATAACAAAAAATACCCCTAATCTAATTGTGTGGCTAATGAATATACTAAATAACGCATTTATACTTAAAATGAAATAACTATTCTATCTAACTGGTGAACATTACCTTAAAATGCCAGATAGATGAACCACCTCCAGAAAAACCTAGCAAGTAAGAAATATTGTGTTTATACTAGGAAACAGAAGCATGTACATTGGAAAGCTCAAAAAATAGCTTTCCTACTTTTGCTTCAAGTCTCTCTACTTAGTTACCTATTTACTACTGTCAGTAGTTGTGGTTTGCATGACAAACTTACAACTTCTTTAATTTTCTTTCAACTCTTCATTCATCAATATCTACACTGATACAAATTCCTGCCACTCCTTTTTTTTACAATATAATCTAAAATCTATCTCAGCCTTTTCAATCAATCTGCTGACAGCATTGCTGCCTCTTGGTATTCCCTGCTCTTATCTGCTTTGACCCCACGCTTCTTTGACCTCTTACCATCTTTCTTCTCTCCCTATCAAGAAATAAGCCAGATAACAAATTTAATCTTCTGGTTTCTCTGCCCTTTGGATCAACCCATTATTTTCTAAATCTCTTCAGTATCTTCCAAAGTTAATATTTTTTTCCTCTTTGTTAGGTTTCTCTTGCTTAAACCTTTTCTTTATCATTTCAAGATTATTTTCCTTATTCAACATTTCTTGCCTAATCACTTCTCGGTACTACTTTATTGTCTCATTTTCACTCCATCCTTACCTACTTTTTGAAATTCTACAAATTAATCCTTTTCTAACTTTCTTTATAGCATGATTTTTGTCTATCTTTTAGTTTTGAATGTATTTCCTAAGATGGACCCAATCTGTTAATACACAACTTCATGACTGGCATCACCACAACAGTTAGAGGTTTATCAATAGTAGGATGGCCTACATGGCACCAGGTCTGCTGGAACCAGATAGAATTCATCTTTCTTATCTTTATGGAAGGTATATCAGGAAATCATCTAGTCCAACCCCTCTGCCAAGGCAGGGTCACCAAGAGCAGGTTATACAGGAATGCATTCAGGTGGGTCTTGAACGTTTCCAGTGAGGGAGATTCAATGACCTCCATGGGCAGCCTAGTCCAGTGTTCTGCCACATTCAGTCCAAGGAAGCTCTCCCTCATGTTGAGGTGGAGCTTCCTGTGTTTTCGTTTACGACCATTGCTCCTTGTCCTGTCACTGGGCACCACGGAAAAAATGCTGTCAAGGAGAAAAAGCCTCCTTGCTGCAGCTATGAGGCATCGTGCTCACAGGCTCTGGTCCTGCCAGGGGACCTCAACTACCCTGACATCTGCTGGGAAAGTAATACAGAGAGCTGCAGGCAATTCAGAAGACTCCTGGACTGCATGAAGGATAACTTCCTGAACCAGGCCATAGACATCCCTACCAGAGGGGATGTGATATCATCATGTGATTTGTGCTGCTGGGGAGGTCATTTGAGATAGCCGTGGGAACCTCATGAGATGCAACAAAGCCAAGTGCAAGATCCTCCGCCTGGGTTGCGGCAAACACCAGTATCAATACTGATGAATGGACTGAAGACTAGCCTTGTAGATAAGGATGTGGGGGTGCTGTTGGAGGAAAAATTGGACTCGAGCTGGCAATCATAGTGTCATAGAACCATAGAGGTTAGAAAAGACCTACAAGATCACTGAGTCCAACCTTTGACCTAACATCAGCATGTCAGCTGAACGATAGCACAAAGAGCCATGTCTAGTTATTTCTTGAACATTCCCAGAGATGGTGACTCCACCACCTCCCTGGACAGCCCATCCCAATGCCTGACTGTAGCAGGATGCTCTGCCTGGAATGTGGCAAAACCACTGAAAAAATGCCCTGTTTGTACAGCTACCAGAGGTGAAAGAAGAAGGGGGTGTTCAGTTCCACCTGTAGAATCCTTTAGACATAAACCAATTACAAAGTCTGGGGCTAGGTTTGATCCAGCTGCACCCAGGCTCCTCTCTGAGAAGGAGTTAGAAAGCAAGAGGGTCCTTTCTGCACCTTGTGACTCAACAGGAGAGCTTCTTTAATAAACTTAGTTTGAATCTCCCTCTCTGCCTGTGACACTGACCAATCCTTCAGTGAAGATGTTCTTTCTGATGACCTGCCTGAACCTCTTGTCGTGCATCTTGAGACCATTTCCTCTCATGCTGTCACTACTTACCTAGGAGAAGAGACCAACCTCCACCGTACTACAACCTCCTTTCAGGTAGTAGCAGAGAGTGATTAAGTCTCCCTTGAGATTCCTTTTTTTCAGGCTAAACAGTCAAAGCTCCTTCAACTGCTCCTCACACCTTACCCTCTAGATCTCTCACCAGCTTCATGCCCTCTGGACAAGCTACAGCACTTCAATGTCTTTCAGTGTGTGCTTGCAGGCCAGACTTTCTGTCCTGAGCTACAGAAAAAGCAGCATGGCCAGATGGCTTAGGAAGGTGATTCTCCCACTCTAGAGCATTCTTGTGAGACTCCACCTGGAGGGCTGTGTCCAGCTTTGGGGTCATTAGCATAAGAAAAATGTGGACCTGTTAGAGAGGGTCCGGAGAAGAGACTTTATTGTAACCTTTCAATACTTAAATGGAGCTTATAAGGAAGATGCAGGCAAAATTTTTAACCGGGTTTTTTGTGATAGAAAAATGGGTAATAATTTTAAACTTTAAAAGAGTAGATTCAGACTAGATGTGAGGAAGAAATTTTTTACATTGAGAATGGTAAAACACTGGAACAGCTTGCCCAGAGATGTAGTAAATGCCCTGTCACTAGAAAGAGCCAAGGTAAGGCTGGGGGTCTGAGCAACTTGATCTACTTGAAGATGTCCTGCTCATTGCAGGGAGGATAGACTAGATGACCTTTAAAGGTCCCATTCAACTCAAACTATTCTACGACTCTATGATTCTATAATTCCATGATTCTCTTTCCCTATCCTCTGATCTTCATTCCAGTCTGTTATATATGAAGACATACACATTTCTTTATCTTTTCTAAGTTTATCCTTGCTGTGGTTAAACAGAAAAATGCACATAATTCAGGTGAGGGAGCAGAAGCAAGAGTGGTCAGACAAAATGTGATGGTGCTGTCATGACCTTCTGACTTTGTGAGGACACAGATGTTAGTAAATTGGGCTCAGCTAAAATTTAAAATAAGAAAAAAACTGTCACAATTTCTTCAGTACTTTCAGTCTGTGTGCTGGTCATTTTAAGATGTGTTTTATTTTGCCTATTTTTTTTTTCCCAAAATGCGAAGACATTTATACTTGCTGAATTGCACATTATCCAGTCATTCGGCATCGCCTCCTTCACTGACATTTTGCCTGGATATGCTTATTATCACCATAGCAACTGAACCCCTTCCTTCACTCAAATCTACACGTGTCTTCCTTTTCTCTCATCCTTCATCCTGCTCCTGAGGAAGAATTTGTATGAAGAAGCTGTTATATTACAGGAACAGTTACATACTGTGTATTCAAAGAAATTGGCATATATTTACTCACTCCCCAAGTTTGGGATAGGCTGATTTTTAACATTTTACATATGTGTGATCAATAATCACTTGTCTGATTATTTATTTATTGATTTTAAACTGAGAGACATGCCAGTTTTAAACTGGCAGATCATACTATAACATCTCAGGCAGAGATTAGCTGCATAAACAAATCAGTTCTACAAAAGAAGTGGACAGCAGAAATTTTACTCCACCAGAAGATGGGAACAGGCTGAGGTAAAAAGGAAGATATCTGGTAAATTACCAGTGAGTTACGCAAAGAAGCCTGTTCAGATATTCATCTAAAATAATATTAGCAACAACAATAAAAATATATTCCAAAGGTCGTGAGCATTCAGACATATTAATGTCAAGTTGAATTTTTCTGAATTTTTCATCACTTCAATATGAAGCATAGACATTCTGAACACTGTACAAATTTGGTTTTAAAAATAAAATAATAAATTATTAGTACAATCATGGCATCCATATCATGTATTTTTTAAAATTCTTATTCTAATTTATTTTGATTTATAGTGTTTCTTGCTTACATTGTAGATATATGTAGAAAATTTAAACAAAGGAAAAGTCATCAATATTCCTGATTTGTTTTTTTAAAAAGTAGGATGCATCTTTAGACTGTAGTCATCTGAATTTAGGATTCTGAATTTTGTAGTGTTTATGGACATTTTCTGGCTGTGATACCCACTATGTATTATTCTGCAGGCTCCTGTAATTATTGTTACAGAGTGGTGCCACCTGGATCTTGAACACACTGCCTGTAATTATTGCTTCTCATGTGTACCTTAATCATGTGAATGTATATAGACACTTCTCCCAGAAAAAATATTTTTAATTTATTAGAAAACGTAATAGTAGTTGGATTAAATAGAAAAATATATTTCCAAGGAGATCTTTATAATACTGTTATTCACTATTCATCAGCAAGTGTCTTCATGATGCTGAAATACCTGGAGTCCTGCCCCAGGAAAACTGCCTTGATGAAAGATTATTTAAGCAGACTACTTTTAAGTATTCCACCTGAGGAAAGCTGATTAAGCACTCTCCTGGGGTATCTTGGTCATCCGTGAGAACCTGCATGTCATTGATTGCCTGATGTTAGTCATGAAGCCATAGGAAATAGTAGGAAATAGTGATCAGAACTTCCACAATGGTTTGAAGCACAACTTGAAAAACAAAGTTATTTGTCAAAGGTTGAATAATATGTCTCTGTCAGAGGTCATGACAAACTGGTTTTGGTACCCACACTGAGGTGGCTTAAGGCTCCTAAGACCAAGACCAAGATGGGGATAGATCTAAGCAGGAAGAAAATTAAACTACTGAAAAATAGAAAAACCAAAATTGTTAACTGCCAAGGGAACTTTAGATCATTATGCTGAAAAATAAAGTTAATACAAATAGAAGGGAAATGTGAAAAATAAATAGAATTTTGGAAAATTTAAATAGTACTCCTGTATATATAACATTAAATTAGTTAAATGTTACTAATGCAGCAGAATACTGACAGAAAATAATTTAGGCAACTTCACATATAGTACCACACTCTTTAATATTGGACTGCTTATTCAGTGAGTTGGATGCAAAGTTAGTCATCTTAAACACAATGTGTTGTAAATGTTTAATAAGCTGTATAACCATGGAATGAAATAAATATAATTAGGAATGAATCAACTACATTAAATGTTTAGTTGATTTTCATGTGAAATCTATAAATCTAAATTAAGTTGAATTTTCACTACGATCTTTGCCTCAAGAAGTAAAGAACTCTTTATACTATTCTATTACTACCTCTCATGTTCATTTTTTTTCCAAAACAAACCACAAAATAAAATAGAACTCGATCAAACGTCAGGAAAAAATGCTTTCCTATTTTTTAATTTAGAATTTTCTGATGTTTGTTTAGAAATTTATTTATTATATTGACATTTTAGATGACTATTAACTGGGTTTTTTAAGGAGATGAGCCAATATAAGCAGAAGCAATGCGATTAATTTTAGCAGGTTAAGCCACACCCCATAGAGCATGGGGTGCAGGAGATCAGATGCATTGTTGTGCTTCATCATGGCAATGGTTTAACTTGCTTAATTAGTCCCTAGAGAAAATTCTCACAGGTAACTGACAGTTTATTGTGTCTGACTTTTGAGATTATGCCAGCATTTATTGTTCTTGACAGTGATATAATTAACATTTTTTCTCCTAGATACTTAAGCATTAAATCATTACAAGTACTTACATGTTTACAGGTATATTGGTTGTGTGTGGGGGTATTATTTTTTTCCTTTGCGTTCTTCTGTCCCTTCTGAGTAAGGATTATTATTCTTCATTTTTATACACTTCTGAATAGGAATTCGTACAAGATGATTCTTAGAAAGTGAAGTTACAAAAGAAAATTCCAGCAGCACTGGGTGATACCTTTCTTCCTTCAGGAAACTATGATCCTTGTTGTTTTAGTCATATTCTATCATGATTCCATAATGGAATTGGGCAGACATCAGAAATCCAAATGATGTGTGGAGATACGCTATGTCTAATGAGGACTGTGTTTAACTGTCCATGTTCTGAATATTTTATGTACTTCAAGTAATGTGTTTTGATCAGGGAATGAAAGCAGTGTGAATACATTAGAGTGAAATTTTAAGGATTCATTACATGTAAATTTTTTTGCTTCAACACTTGCTTTATTTCTTCAAAATGGATCAGATTTAGAAATTACTTCTTTTTTAAGATATAAAATGCTTCCCTTTCCCTCTCACTTTGGCTAAGTATTTTAAACAGCCACATAATCTGAACATAAATGCTCAAGTCTCTTTGAGTTCTCCTGATATATTAGTCTAAAGAACAACAGTGTTTATTATGATTTTTCATTTAAATAGAGTGGATAACCAACTATTCAGATTTCCTGGATTTTCTTGTGTTTCTCACATTACAATACAGCACAATAAGAGTGATAGTCTCAAAATTGTGGACTTGTATAGAGAAAAAAAATATTTTAGATTTTTTTAATTAAAATAATTAGTATTTAAAATTTTATTTTGGATCTCTGAACATTTGCTTCTTGGTTAAGAAATAATTAAAAATCCTATGAAATACAGCAGTTATGAAACCTAAAAAACCTCTTTTGCCTTAAATAATATCCTACAATATTTTGTATTTTTCACTCTTCACCTCATCTCTCTTCCTTGGGTGATAATAATGTATTTAATTGGATAAAGAATAGAACACAAAGTATTGACTATTAAGTTATGAAGGACTTCATCTTTAATCAACAATTATTATTCAACAATTGTTATAACTATGATATCAATTATTATCAAATTTGATGGAATTTTTTTAGTGAAGAGACACACTAGTTAAGAGTGATCATTTTAAAGAAAAAGCAACATTTAAAAAGCCTAGAAGGTAATCAGGCAGTACATCTGATTGATTACATTTTACTGTTGTGATAGTCTGCATAGAGCTAGTAACAATCAGTATGGAAATATATCTTGAAAGAAGCTTAGAAGTTCATGCATTGTCTTGACATAAATCTGTAGATCTGCATTGCTTTCAATTTGCACACTCTGAAGATGTATCACTTTAACTGAATAAAGACTTTTCCACATCATGATCCTATTCTCTTCTGATATTAAGTACAGTTTGGATCTTCCAGATTGTACAAGACAGACTGTATGTGGGCTCTTGTCTTTTTTTTCCTTCTAGTAATTCTTCTCAGATCACAGAATCGTTGAATCACAGAATAGTCTGAGTTGGAAGGGATCCACAAGGATCATCAAGTCCAGTTCTTAGGTGAATGGCCTATACAGGGATGAAAACCATGATCATGGCATTACAAATGTAGGTGAATGAATACTCTACAAAAAGAGGTAGCAACACAAATGTCTTTGGTATCAGGAGAACCAGCTCTCATGCTCAGAGTGTATACTGTTTGAGAAGACTATCTTCTGTTTAATTGTGAGTTATTTCCCAGGTTCTGTTGACTGTCCTCCTATAGCACACTGTGTATATTAGATTCTAGTGGGAAAAAAAAAACAAAAACAAAAAACCAAACCCCAAACCACAAATCCAACAACCAAGCAAGAAAAAGACCTCACACTATATCTATAATTTAGAACATTTCTAACAGTAATCCAAAGACTTTTATTACCACTGTTCATCAGGAGAACTGAATTCTCAATAAAGACTTGACCTTATCTTCCATATTTTTATAATAAGTCAGTTAACTCAAATGCCAACAGAACAATCGTTTAACTGGCTTCACAGTTAGGTATCTACATAGGACACTTCTGACTCTTTCAGAGTTTCGGAAATTGTTTTAAACAGGTTAAAATACCCAGGAATACATGCACTAGTTCTAAATCGCATGTTTCCTCATAAATGTCTGAACATGATTCACTTTTCAAGACAAATGGGTCAGACTTGATTGCCAAACTGATTTTACGAAAAATGAGAGCAATTGTTTAAGTACACAGAATTTTAAAGTGAGTTACATAACAGCACGAGTCCTTCAGGCTAGAGGTTGGATTTGTAGTTTCATCTTCCACAGGTCCAGTGCTATGTCAGCTTAGTGCCATGGTATTAAAGGTTTTCCCAAACAACTAGACATGAAGATTTAATTCTTAGTTACACTTTATAAATTATCATGGATTAAAACAGTCCACAGGTACAAAATCAAATATGCATTTAACACATTATGGAGCTGTACTGTTTTCTGACATTCATCATTCAATCATGTTCTGATACATGTTTAAAGAAAAAAATATAGAAAACCACATCTTATCTACATTATTAAACATTCAGCTTCCACTTATTTCCAATTCCAGAAATGGAAATATCATTCAATTCCCTACAATAACTAATGGTGGGAAGAAAATCATGCATAGAACTGTAATCTTGATACTGGTGTTAAAGGTCTGTCTGAGTTAACGAATACAGTTCTGACGATGGGTTTCAGGAATAGATGGAAAGAGAGTAGAAAAATAAATGTTGCATATACATGGTTTATGATTTGCTATGCCAACTGAATGTTGTAATGAAAATGAGAATAATTCTGAATGTTGATTCCTTCAGTACACTTAAAATTTAATATTAGCAAATTTTTCAGTAGCAAATAATTATAACTGAAGATAATCTGACCTTGTAGTATATGCTATATTTATACATTTACTGAATACAGATAGCTGGATAATATTGTTGTGGCACTTCTCTCACTTTTCAGAAGAATATTAAAATTAAATGATACAACTTTAGTAGGAACAGCTGAATGCATGACTCTAACCACAGACTAACCCTTACCTGAGTACAAAGCTCTAGAATGATTAATTCAGTTCATAGACATTGATGCAACATTTTTCCAGCTATTCCACCTGGAATCATGAATTGACTTTTTTTTAATTTATGAGACTGAGCAATTGAAAAGCAGATTAAACTTTGCTGAAACTCTTAAATTTTTCTTGTCTCCATCTGAAACACTAAAAACCAACAAGGGCCTGATTCTGAGTGTTACAAGAGGTACTCTGTTTTAAACTATCTGAGGAATCTGGTCATTTATGTCTTTTTCTAAACTGCTGTGAATTAACAGAAATAGTCAGGTTTAAAATAAACATTTGGTCAACCTTTACCAGCACTTCATACTACACTATAAAAATTTCCATCTCAGTTTTTGGATTTCATTGTCAGAGTCATGGGCTTCTTTACATCAGCTTTTGACATTTCAATTTGTTACTATATTATCTCACACTAAGCACCACTGGTTCCTCCTCTGTATTTTATTTTGGAGTGCTATATTTACAAGAATATATGTTGTTATTGTATGAATAACGTTTGTGCAGTTACGAGTTAAACAGATAATTTATTTCTGTTGCAGGTGGAAGATACATATTCTATTGATTCTAGATAGAAGGGTGGATTCTTCATCTTATGCTCCTTTGAACAGTTCTGGTTTAGTCTTTTTTCCCTGCTACTCCTACAGGCATAAATGAACAGATAAAAATAAAACCACAGTAATACAGAACACTGAAAGATAAATTCTCATCCCTTTTTTCTGAAAATATAGGATCATAAGTCTCTATACTATCCTTTGGTATTTTTCATTATAGTGAAACTGACCTTTCTGAATAGAAGGGTCTCTTTCTTCATGTATAAAATCTAATAAAAAGGTAAAAATAATTAAGAATAATTTTAAGCATTGGAATTCATGACTATGGCACTCCAGGAAGAAGGCAACTGAGCATCAATGTTAGAATCCATGTGTCTTTCAATACCAAGTATTGTTCTGGAAGCTTTAAACCTAACTTAAGGGACCAACTGGACAGTGATTTTATCTTGCAGCCTTATGGTTCTTTACTTAAAAAAAAAAATCACATGTAAAATTATAGCAAACCTGATGTCACTTTTATTTTTAGAAGAAAAAGGGGTGCTAAGGGCAACTAAGTCAAATCCATAAGGCACGTTATAAATCTTTAGATTACTGAGCCCCAAAGGACAGACAGAGCATTAGCTGAAGAGACTGTGAACTGTGGGTCTGGATGACAGGTAATAGATAAGGCTGGCTTCCTGTGCATATGTACTCTTGTGCAAAAAATGGGTGAGAAGTTAATACAATCGTTAAACTCCTGAGCACCCATACTGATCAATTATCTTCTCCTTTTCTGACTTTGGAACTCCTCCAGCTGTCTGTCTACACCGGTAGTCTATTATTAAGAAAACTCCCCACAATTAGTGTGGCTAATCCCACTGCAGAGAGAGTGGTTCCATGTCCATCCCTACTTAGCTAGATAGGCAGGTGGGTGGATGAGTAGAAAGATAGGCAGATAGATAGATAGATAGATAGATAGATAGATAGATAGATCGATAGATGTACACCCCACAAGCTTCAGCACTTTAATTTATGGACAGTTACGTCGAATGTGCAACTAAATCTGATAGTGACTCCATAACATGGGCTTTACTAGACCCTGCAGGTTAATTCCCTCTATTAGATTTCCCTAAATGTGCCTGTGTCAGCAAATCACCATGCTAGTCACATGAGACAGTCTTGCTATGGGACTTGGGCTTGAGATATTTCTGAACCGCATCCGGTTCAAGAGCCAGAGACAATCACTCTGATTTTAAAAAATAAGGAATTTCAGATTTTCAGCACAAGCACTGAGAAGAAATGAAATAATTAAGAGACTTCTACACGACCTACTTTTTCTGAAGTTTGCCTTCAGAGAAAAAAAATAAAAGATGGATCAAAAAAATATGACTAAATATTTTTCCAAAACCAAATTGCAGGTAAAGTACTACTTCAGACCCATGTGGAGATGTACAGTGTGATGTAATATTCAAGGAAATATAACTGCTATGTAGTTTGATTTGAATATTTCTATTAAGATATATTTAGAGGAATAAAGAAAAGCTAAGAACAGGAGATAAAAGTGAAATCTTAGGAACCAGTAGATAAAATGTCTCTGGGTTCTATCTAGATCAAGTCGTAAAAGGTCTTCTTTTCTTAAGAGGTACCTTGCCTTACATTGGGAATAAATACAGACTTAATAGGAGTAATGAGTGAAATCTAGCATATGAGAAGCCCTCAGGACAATTTGTCAGTTTTACATTATTTCACACTCCAGGCTTTCCTCCTTGGGAACATTTCATACACTACATAACTAACCAAGAAATGTAACAGATCAACTTATTTAGAATTTAGCTGCAAGAGCAAATCTATCCATGTCTTTGTCATATTTGTAAACAATTCTAGGATGTGTTTTCCTTATTAATACTTATTCTCTTTCTTCCCTGAAAAATGTTTTAATTAGCACTTCTTTATTTAAAGACTTTTAATTAGACTTTTTATATAGCTTTGCTTCCAAAAGAAGGTCCAGACTTTTCCAAATGTTTGATAGCACTGCCTGTCTGACAGTAACACATTTGCCTGGACTGGAGTTAAGCTGTGTACAGAGAAGGAAGCTATCATGAACAGTCATTCTTTAATGTCAGGATGAGTGATAGATGGCTTGTTTCTCTAAAATGAGGCATCAGCATTCATTATAATATTTCATTTTTGACTTGGTAGTCCTTGCTTCTCTTATGTCTTTCTTTTTACACAGAAAGTATAATAACCAAGAGAACTTGTAAAGCTGTACCTCAAACTAACGTTATTTTAGTTTCTTCTATGTAATTTTTGATATTTTATGCTAAATTAGTATCAAATACAACTCTAATAAATATTAACTTTCATCTATTAAGAATGCTGATATCAGCAAGTGTCTTAGGGAAACCCTTCAGTTTCTGTTATCAGAATACACATGACAAATGAGGCACCAAGACATCAGATTGAAGGCTCATTTTTACCGAAAAGGAAACTTAGCAGACTAAGTCTGCTCTGTAGCCCCGAGAAGTTCTCTGCAAACTTTGATTTTTTTCTGAAAAATTTATGCATTAATTCAGCATAGTGTTTCTCTACAACATTTTGAATCAAAGCAGTAAAAAGTGAGCTCTCAGAGATTAGGGAACAAATCTCCATTCATGTTATAATCCAAATCTTGCTATAGGCAAAAAGCAAGCATGCTTCATTAAAAAAAAAAAAAACAAACCAAGAATTTATTCTTAGGGTAACTGAAACTTAACATTTAAAGATTTATTAGTAGTCCATCTTTATTTATTGCAGGAAAGTTGAAAAAATATGAAAAAATATTAATATCTAGTCCTTTTTCTGGTATTATGCTGATCCTTTTGCAACCCCTGGCTTCAGTCATAGGAGTGAGTACAGTGAGTCACCTACATCCTGACCTCTTCACCAAGAAGCATATGATATTGTTGGTTTCTTTCTTTCCATTCTAGGATCTGCATAGTTTGATTTTACTTGCTTGTGAACTTATTCCACACCTGGCTCCATATTCATTGGTCTGCAAGTCCACGTTACATTCAAATTTTCTATATATTTCAAATATATTAATCTCTACATATAGTATATTAGATTCTTGTTCTTAATTCTTTTTGTTACTCTCAGATTTGGTTTGCTCAACTATTGGTGGGTTATTTACAGTCTCAAGGTTTCCATTGTCAGGATGTGACCTTGCAGTAATAATGCAGTACCTGTACAGTTCTTCCTTGTGGAAACTCCTCAACCTAGTGGGAACATTATCCTTCCACTTGTCCAGGTCTCGGCTGTCATCTGAAATGTATTCATGCTCAGCTGTAGCTCAAGACTAGTGAGCAAAGTTCTCTAGCAGACTGTATCTCAGCTGCCAGTAGCTGCATATTGAGTAAAATTGTTCTGTGCTGTGGATCTTTACAGTAATCTGTCCCACCAATAGTTATTTTCTATGGTTTCAGTTTCTTCAGCCATTAAGGTTATTTCCTCTTAGGTGGAATTGATGGTTAATTCCTTTTTATTAAATAACAACAGCTTTTAAAATTTGTTTCTTATCTTGAAATCTATTCCACACTGGTTTTCCCAACATTTCTCATACAATATTGCAATGTCAAACTAGGACTTAGAAAATTATCACATAAGTACCCCAACTTGAATCTGTTCAGATGGCCACTATGCTGTTTGATTTGGCTTGTTGTAGAACAGTGGAGAAATCCTGTACTCCAACTTCATGTATTGAACGTGGGCAGAATCTCCCTTGTAGGGTGTATCCATCACCAAGTCTGCATCAATACTGTGTACTCTGTGAAGATCTTCAACTTCTTTCCATCCTGTCTGACTCCCACTGAACCTGGAGTGATTCCAGATTGGACACTAAATGGGTGTACTGGACTGGGGAATCCTGAGGCACAGGTGACGTGTGTTAACCCACGTTTTGACGACATCTGGGCCAAGTCATGTGCTGGTCTTCAGCCCCATTCTTCCTCTTTCTTAAACAGCTCAGTTAAAAGTCTGCCAAATTCTATAACCATGGGTATAAAATCTGAGAAAATTAAATAGCTCCTACAAAGATATTAACTCATGTATGTTTGGAGGGACAAAGATTGTTTCTGTTTGTTTTATTGACTGCTCATTAGTTGTGATCAACATCATTACATGCCGTGTGATCAATGTCCATGTCAACATACTTCTGTGCATTTCACTTTGTATTAGTTGATATATTTTTTTTGACCTTGGATCTTTTCACAAAACTTTTTGTTGTTAGCTCTATTTGAGTGCAAATAAATATTAATAAATCATATGCATATGAAATTACATGGGCTTGGTTAACTTCTGATATTTTTCATGTGACCTGATAACACGAGTACAATATGTATCTAAGGCATTGTGAAATCCTTGGGTAAGTCACGGACAGCAGAGCCACTGACCATTGAATAGAAAGAAAAACTTGTATTAACAAATATTAGAAATATGGTTAAAAAAATAACTTTTTTCCTCACATTGTCTTAGAAGATACTTCTCGCAGAACCTCTAGTATTTTTTGCTACAACACTATTTAGTCATTGTGAGGCAAAATGGTCCATAAGTAACAATAATCATACTCAGGCAGTGTTGTAAAATAGGTGGATAATTACCTTGACAGAATAAAGTCTGACACTTACTGAGCATCAGCCTCCAGGGCATGCGGTCTGTATCAAAATATTTCACAGATCCGGGCTTTGAGACATTAAATAACTTGAGCATTTTTATAATTTCCTCAGAGTGGCTTAATTCTGCACTGTGTCTTTTTCAGCAACCTTGCTCAAAGGTGCCATTGCTATTGTAGCAATCATTTACCATTGTGAATGATCTCTTAGGTTTGTGGGGGACTATACCAGTACTTAAAATTATTTGTGTGTTTAAATGCATGTTTGGTTTGGTCCTGTGTAAACAAAATCATACAGCTTGCAATGCCATGATTTAAAGATTCAATCCTAAGAAATAACATAAAGAAAAGAAAGTAGGAAAACAAGGGCCTATGAAAACTGAGTTCTGGGGGGAAAAAAAGGAAAAAGAACTGTGAAAGAGAATGCTATAAAATTGGAAATGAGTTGTGAATGGAAATAAGTATTGTGGTAACATGATATCATTCCAGAAATTAGTGACGAGGTGCTAATATGTGGGATATGATGGAGCCAATCCTTTGGGGAATTAACTCTCCTGACAAAATCTTTTAAGTAGAACAGTAGGTATATTCCTTACCTTTCTTAGCAGAAATGTAGGAAATATGTGACACCAAAAGGGTTTTTGGGGGCAGCTTTGTCATCAGAGAAAGAGGACAGAGTACTTACAGACTGTTAATAGTTTCCTAGTGTTACAGACAGAACAAAATTTTGCTGCCCCAATAATCAGAAGCTTGGGCTAAGACACTGCTATTCAGAAAAGAATGATCTGCAAAGGATGGCTATGAAAATAAATGAGGAAAGGACAGGAAAAATTTTCTCTAATAAAACCCATATACTCATTCCCTTTCTAAGAGCAAAGACAGTGGTTGAACAGGGTTTCCAGGGCACTGGAATAGGCAAAGATATTAGCAGCTGCATGCTGCTTCTGCTACTTCCATCCATTCACGGCCTTAGGCAATAATCTGTTTTGCCTATGCTCAGATGCAGCTGTGAGGTGAATTTTCTAACAATTCTTTCACAAACTAACACTGAAATCGATGGATTTATAGCAATCTATATTATATTAGAATCTATGTCCATGCATATATTATTATTCTTGAAATGACAAATGACAGCTGAAAATGCTGTTATACTGTCTCCAGTAATGTATGTGCTAGTGTATGAAACTCTGTGCTTGCATTCACACATAGTAATATATGCTTCTAATTCCATGTTTCAACATGTTCTTGTGTTCAGAAACACTATTACGGAGTCACGGGGTAAAGTTCGGCAAGGTCTTTCTCTTTCAAAAGCATTCGGGTAAATTTAAACACTTACACCTACACACATTTTGATACATATATTTTGTAAGTGCAAATGCTCAGGAGACATTAGTCACCCAAACTTGTTTTTAAAGAGCTTATATATCGCTTTGGAAGCATAAATACAATGCTAAATACAGCAGAATTCACTATGTAAAATCAATGGGCTCATGTTGTGTGTCAAAATTCAGTATTTTCTTTACAGGATATATAACAAATGATTTCACCCTTTAAGTGATTATAGGAAATACAGTAAATACAAGAATCACTTTATGCTTTTACCAAAGGGAAAAAAATCAAAGTTTCCAAAAACACAAAGTAGTTTTGCAGGTGCAAGGCACTTCTTTGTATTCACTGAATGTAAATAACATATATGAAAAATAATTACTAATTTTTGCCTAGATTTCTGTTATAGCCTCTGTGACTTGCAGAAATATGTACTTTAGTACTCATCTACATATACATTTTGAAACACCTGCAGAACACTATCAAACTGATGTGTAACAGGCTATCCAAGGCATAAAGAAAATTTTCATCTTGTTTACTTCTTTCTAAGGTGAAAACGTCAAAAAATTGACTGCTCTTATGTTCCATGATGTAAAAATTTCTCACCCTTTCTAAGAGACTTAGTGGAATTTGAACAAACTTAACCTTTTTGATCCTATAAAAGACTGAATCACTAAAATAGTTAAAGAGTAATTATTTTCTCACCAAAAGTCAGAAAGAAGATTTTATGAGGAACAAGTCGCCCTAGCAACTCCGGCACAAAGCAGCCGAGGTCAGTTAGAATTACTCTTACAGCTAGATACATTGTTATTTTAAAATGGTGTCAGCAGCTCTATTATTGAGGTTCTTCCTTAATTTCTTTCAGAAGGCACTCTCCTCAGGGGTTATTAATAACTTGACCACTTGGACTTGCACCAAAAGCTTGGTATACAGGTTGTCATTACAGACACATTTTTTGTTACATGAAAAAGGTTACATTTGATAAGACTTTTTTTCTTCAGTTCTATGGTAAAATGAAGAAACAGACAATGATTTCTGATAATTTTCAAAAGTGCTAACAAAATAAATAGCTTTCTCTTTCATTGTTGGATAACAGTGGGGGTTTTTTTGCAACTTCTTGAAATTGTGCACTCTTCATCATACTCAGAAGCACTTGGAAATCATATAATCATTCAATTATATTTGTGAGAATTTTAAATACCTCTGAAAGTTATCTGATTCCATAATCATTCATACATATGCTTTTATTAAACATAACTAAATATATCTTAGCAGTCATGACAAGCAAGATAATCAAGAAATGGTGGATATATTACATAAATAGAATACATAAATATTTAACATAGGTTCAACTTTGAATGACAGCAATTAAATACATGAGTTTTGAAGCTTACAGAAGTAGTTTTTCATGACAGCCTAATAAAAGAAGTCATTAAATCATTGCATAAACTGAATTCTTTCACTTTTTCATTCTATATGGAACTAAACTATGTTTAAATAGAAATTAGGTAAAGTCTAATTTAGGTAAGTTCCTCAAATGACTGGTTCACATATTTTCTCAAAGATCTTGGGTTATTTTGGAGCAAATAAATCTGTTTTCTAAGCATCCAGTTATATATATATATATATGTATATATATACACTATATATATATATACACAATATATTGTGGAAAACAATGGTGCAAACTGATGAGAAAAGGATGCCAAGCAACGATCAGGAAGAAAGTTACTGAAATAATAATACTACCTATCCTTATTTTCAAGCAGCAACCAGAATATCACACTCTCTATGATTTTCCTGACTTTACAGCTCTGCTTTCATGTAGTTGTGACATCAGAACTGGCTCCTAAAGAACCATTTAAATGCCTTAGGAAGAAGCCAAATATCCTAAAATTGACATCCTTTCCTTTGCTTCTTTTCAGATGTTTATAAGCCATGTATTGATTTTAAATGTTAAATAGATAATTTATACCTAAATATATGAGGAAAGATTAATTTAGTTTAGAACTATAGCATGTCCAAGACTTACATGGCTGCTCTAACACAAACAACATTTCAGCTTCTACACATTCTGCTTTTTATCTTCACAGGATTTACCTTAACCATCTGGAAAATTAGTGAGTTGCTCATTACATCTCTGCATATAATGTACAGGTATATATATAGTCATAGGTTCACACATGTGCACACATACTCATGCAGAGCCTACTGATAAGACTTTCAAAATGGTTACTTTAATGAAAAAAGTGATGGAGTAAACTAAAAATGGAAAGAATCATAAAATCATATGAAAAAGGAGGTTGAAAGGTACCTCCAAAGGTCACCTAGTCACAGATCCTGCTCAAAGCAGGAGCAACTTCAATATTAGCTCAGGCCTTATCTAGGTGAGTTTTGAACATCTTCAAAGACAAAAATCCTGTAAGTTCTTGAAGTAAGCTGTTCCAGTGCTTAACCTCTCACTGTGAAGAATGTCTGTATCCAGTAGGAATTTCCCTTCTTGCAACCAGGGGGTTTTACCTCTTGTCCTTTTGCTGTGCATGTATGACAAGTGTCTGACTCCTTCAGGTCCTTCAGGTCTACCTCTTTAAGTTGTGGTAGAATAATGTGAGCTCCTTGCTCCAGCCTTCTCTTTCTCAGGCTGAACAAGTACTCTCTGTGAGCCTCTCTGCTCAGGGGGCTCAGGGCTTCAGACCCCTGAGGACCTTGGTATCCCTTGGCTGAACTCTCTGACATTTTCCCTGTGCTGGGGAGTCCAAAACTGGACGCAGTATTCCAGGCAATCTCACAAGTGTCAAATAGAGCAGAAGAATAATTTCCTTGACCTCTTGACTATACACTTGCTAAAACAGCCCAGTTAGTCTTTTTGCTGCCAGAGTACACTGCTGGCTCATGGTCAGCTTATTCTACATGAGGACTTCCAGGTTCTGTTCCATAAAAAGAAGCTTTCTGTCCAACCAGTTCTGAGCCTATACTGAGTCATAAGGTTATTTTGATTCACGAGGGACTTTGCAATTTTTTCTGTTGAAGAACTTAATGAGGTGTCTGTTGGCCTATTCCTACAGCTTGCTGAGGTCTGCCTGAATGGTAACCTGGCCCCCAACATGCCACCATCTACCCCTGATTTAGCATTACCCACAAAACTGCAGCTGGTGCATTCCATCTCTTTGTCCCGTTGACTGACGAAGATTCTGTCCCCAGCACAGACAGAAGGGATGATAACTGGAACTCAAGAAATTGGTGAAAAATGTAATTTGTATTTTCTTATTATTTTTATTTGTAAAATGCCAAAAATAAAGTTTCAAGGTTATGGGGAAAAAACCCTAATATTAACTTCTCTCTTTTGAGAAGATTCTTAGAATAAGACAGTTAAATTGTAATAACCTGAAATTATCACTGAAGCAGAAGATTAACAGTAGTTTGTTTAAACAGAGTTCTTTCAGAACATGTGAACATGACTATGCCTTCAGGTTTTGACGACAGAAAAGAATAAACCACTCTTACAAAAAATGAAGAATGAATAATAAGGAAATTATTTAAAAGTCAACTTAGCATATTTCATCATGGAACCTTTATTTGCATTTTAATTCATTCTGTTTCTCTACTGCATATACAATAATTTATCTTCATCTGAAAGCTGAATCATTTCCTAGAATTAGGATGTCTAGCAGTTTTGATGATAAACACATAGAACAAAAAAGAATCAATGAACACAATACTCTATGTCTGCCAAGCCTGTTCATCCCTCTGTAATTTTATAAACTGATTTCAATAGAGATTTTTTTCTAAAATTTGGAGAAAATTTTATCAGATGCATAGTTTGCTTTGTTTCACTATTTACTGTGTTTAGTGATTTCCACTTGCAACAAAAATCCTTTCTTGTCAGCATTCAGTTGCAATGCTTTTGATTTTCTTCATAAATGCTAACATCCAACATGAGGAATAGGATCCTCACATGCTGAATAATATACTTCTTGAAGGAACCCCTTGCAAGCCCTTTCTTTCCCCCATGTATTATAAATTCATTTCTCTATCTTTTTCTTCTCTTCTTATTTTACTGTGTCATCTTGCTTTCTTTAGTGTCAGCTCCCCTCTATCTTACTGATCTTTTTCTATTTATCTAGTAAGACTTGCTTAGTCTTCTTAATATGATCTTTATACCCTTTATCTTCATCTTTTCTCCCACTGGGAAGTTTCAATTCTCTTTTGTCTTCTGATAGAAGGAGTTCAGTCACCCTCGATCCTGGCTTTGTTTGTATCTGCAACTTGTTGAAGACTTTGTGGTGTTAAGGTGGGAAAGGAGAGGTGCCCTCAGCTTCATTGAGCTTTACAATAAATAATTAATAGGTAGCATTCAGCCTTTCACCAAGATCACTTTTTTTTTCTTCTACTCTAAGTAGAGAATTTCCTAATTCTAAATGCATCTTTTGCCTTGAACCCGTAATATTAGAGGATTGCAATCTGATGACAGAGGTAGATAATGTTATGTCAAAGGGTTTTTTTTCCTTATGCTGCAAGCTGTGCCCTATTTGTGAGATATGATGCCCATACCACAGTATAACAGACAAACATAGTGACTTTTTTCTACAGATTTGTTGTAGTTTTCTTGATGTCTTTTACAAAGACACGATGGAATAGAAGACATTCTTTTTAAGAGAATAGCTTCTCAAAATTAGCTACAGCTTCACTTACAGTACTTACTTTGTGATTAATATATGATATGAAAAATTTATTTCCACTGCAAATACTGAAGATTGAGTGATTATATCCCAGTTTAACAAATCTAAGAAGCCTCTCATAATGATTAAAACAAAAATATGAGATTAAATATGTGAGGCAGAAAATTACAGTTTTCACTTCTCTTCTAATTTGGCTTCTGTGCAGAGCTAATGGGAAGGTTTCTTCCCTAAACTTCTCCATTTTAAAATGAGAATATGGTCACTGATGTTACTTATCTGCTCTCGTAGAATCTTTCTATAGTTAGTGTAGGTGAAGGTGCACACAAAGCATTTTCACTATTGTGTTAAAAATGGGGATCAGAAATTTGGGCTTTTTTTAGCTCTGTGATGAATTCAGAAGTCCCACTTTTCTACAAACTAGTTTTAATTGCAATGAGTGTTCCTCTGACAAATCAAATTGCAAAGAATTCATAAACATCTGTCTTAGATTTAGAACAGATTAATTTTATACTATATGGGTCTGTATAAGAGTGCTGTTTTGTTGGGTTTTTTAAATATCCCTGTGTGAATCAACACATGCAGGTGAGTGAGGGTGACCAAAAACCACAGTTGAAATGCAAAGAGTGAATTAATTTTATTACCTCACCAGGTGGAGGATCCCAAAACAAGGCCAGGCTGCAGAGACACAAAAAATGAGGACTCCAGCACCATCAGGCTCAGAACAGTCTCAGGGGGCAGTGGGTCTGCTGTTGGCACCCATTTATCAAAGGTCCACACATGTGTAGTTTACCACGATGCTATGATCTTCCCTGTGCCTTTTATGATCTCTGCTTTGATATCTCTCCCAACAGGGAGCTCAAGCATGTCTGTGAGAGCACCTCCAAGTTCCTCTAAACACCTGTGTTATCTCTACACAGAAATTCTACTCTTTGAAACAGATAGGCAATAAAAAACAGTAGGCTTGATATATGATTTCCCACACTGATATTCTCCATGCCTTGGCATTCCCAGCTGCAAGGTCACTTGAGGAAATTTACACATCCTCTTCACATTGTTCTGCTTTTAACCCTTTCCTCACAGCAATCCCCTCTTTTCTTGATAAAAATGTCTGAAATATTGATAACAATGTGTCAAAAATATAGGACAACTCTATTTTAAAGAAAAGATCCAAGGAGAAAACACTAAATGGACTGCCAAAATACAGTGAGCAGTGGCAATTTCCAGGATAAAAGTACAAAAGAGCAAAACGAATTTGGACCATGGAAGTATTGCATGGATGTGAAAGGCATCAGAAAGCATTAGGAATTAAATCTAAAATCTCTGGAGTAGAGGAAGTGGGTGTCAGTGGTTGATGAGTTTTGCATTCTGTAAAAAGTCCACTAGAGGAAGCACATTGAGAATTTTGCTGAATCAGAATGCACACAAAGCATTTTGGTTTAAATCATAAATTCTATAATAGTTTTACTTTGTAGATTCGCAACAAGTGTTTTAGTAAATCTTATGTTTATCTCTCTAGAAATGTGGGAGGAATTTTGTTCAGTTCTTACAGAGGGAAAGATTTTATAAAAATTATTGTATTAAGTTACCTATATTTGAGTTAATTATCTAGAATCTGTTTATAGTAAGTGAAGTAAGGTGAAATTCATCTCCTTTTAAATAGATTATCTTGTGGGTTAACCTCACTAGGCAGCTAAGACCCACACAGCCACTTACTCCTCCACAGCAGGGTGGTGGAAAGAGTCAGAAGAGTAAAAGTGAGAAAACCCGTGGGTTGAGATAAAGACAGGTTAGTAGGGAAGCAAAAGCTATGTGCACAGGAAAGCAAAATAAGGAATCCATTCACAACTTCATATCAGCAGTCATATGTTCAGCCATCTCCAGGAAATGCAATGGTTAATTGGGAAGACAAATGTCATCACTCTGAGCATGCCTTTCTTTCCATTTTATTCCCCCAGCTTTGTATACTGACCAGGATGCCATATGGTACAGGATATCCCTTCGGTCATGTGGGGTCAGCTGTCCCACCCATATATACTCCCGACTTCTTGTGCACTCCCAGACTCCTCACTGGTGGAGTGGGGTGAGAAGAAGAAAAGGCCTTTACTCTGTGCAAGTACTGCTCAGCAATCATGAAAACTTCTTGCTGTTTTCAGAACAAATCCAAAACATTACTCCTTATTAGCCTCTATAAAGGAAACTAACTATCCCAGCCAAAACTAGTGCAGATGATTAAATTGTCACTTAAGTTTAACCTGAATATATTTATATCAATTCAGTCACTACAAAGGAGTTTCCAGAGATTCCCTCAGATGTAGAAATATGCAGTATGGATACATAAAGTTAAATGAAATTAATTCCACCCATCATGTCTAGCCACTGATTTTCCTCATTAACCGATGAGGAAGCATAGCAGAGGAAGAACAAGCAATTACATTCAAAATTAAATTAATCTCTCTCCAAAATAGGTGTCTAAGACAGGTAGGGTAAATTATACTCTGATGACATAAATTACTCTATTTGAACTGCAGAGAAGTACTTTACATTATTTGCTCAACTTTAATTTAAGGCAGGTGATGAATCCTGACTTACACGTTAATAAAAGAAACCCAAACAATAAAACCAAAACAACTTCTCCTGTAAAAACAAACAAATAAACAAAAAAACACTACAAAAACACAATACCTAAAAGTATTGCTAAAGACGTTCTGCCTTTTCTAGAATCTCTCTGGATATCAGAAAGAGAGCAAACTGGTCATTAGAGGGAGTTATACAAGCATATGGAAATCTAAAAAAAGGTCTGGCATAATATTCCAAAATTTGTCTCATAAGTTACTTAATTAACATAAACAATGAAAATCAGAAGACTTTTAAATCAGAAGTAAACCCATAATCTAAAAAGCCCTCTGGTCTGACAACTTGAATGTCAGGGCTGTCACTCTATTATTAAATAATCCTTATGGACATCCCAGGAACACATCAGGAGGGTCAGAGAAGTCTACTTCATAAAACAGCCCAGAAATAAGAGTGTACCTCCAAAGTACAAAAGTAGTGCTTTTATATTCTCATATTAACAGTCTGGGCAATTTTTTTTTTTTTTTAAATGCTGGTCAATTAAACATTTACATTCAATATGTCTTTTTTTATAAATTTTTTTTTTTCAGTAGTAAGAGTTTAAAAACTCCTATATTTCACAGTGTTACACGAAAAGGAGGTATTTCCTCAAAACTCTGTGTTTGATTAGTTTGCAAGCACCCCCGGAAAGCCAAGAACCTTGTGCCTGACCAGTCTGTCAGCATCCCATTATGGGGACTCTTCACAGGGCAGTCCTACTGGATTGGAGGATGGCTGGACAGACTTGTTCCTGGTCACACACCAACAGTGAGATCCCCTCTCAGGTCTCCACACTTTTCTTCTAGTGCGTTGCCTGCTGCCGGGACTGCTAGCACCTGTGAAGTTCTCCCACTAAGTTTACAGAACACAAGAGTGTTAATAAATTTGTGACAGGTTAAGGTTTGAGGACTGCTGGTGATAGTATCTGACTGCTGTGATGACCTGCTCCTGAGGCGAGTGACTGAGGTTCTTGTTAATAGACTCCTTGGGGCAGATTAAAGAGAAACAACACAGAATGACCGGTATTTATATATATATGTGTATATGGCAGGTTTATTTTAGAACAATTTGGTTGCAATGGAAAAGAGGTATGTAGCCATTTTGTTTATTATCTATAGAAATATAACAACATAAAAGTATAAAAATATCACTTATATATCTATAAATATAATATAGAAAATCTATCAGAAAAAGGAAGAAAAAGAAAGGATAAGTGCAGATGGTGGAGAGGAAAGATATCACCACCTGCCCATGCATCTAGAGACAAGACTTGATTGCTGCAATTTAGAAGTCCATTGATTAAAGAGACACAATCGTGGTCCATCCAAGATGGGGGAAGCTCAACGGGTTAATACAGGTTCAGGTTCCGTTGGGAACGCCCAGGGCCTTCCCCTGGTCAGGGGAGTTTTGCACCTGAGCCTTATCAGGAGGGAGAACATTGGCATGATAAAAAGCATTATTCCAGTGGTAGAACCTGCTTCTTACCGGCCTCTTCCCTTACTTGTCTCGAAACCCAGCTCGTTGCTAAACAAAGGTCAGTTTGTCCTGGTCATCCTCCAGTGGTGGGTGCTCACCCCTCTGCACCTGGGCTGTTCTAATGCAGATCAGAGGTTTTGCTGCCACACACACAAACCTCTCCTCCTCCCTTTACAGACCTAGCCTCAGCAAAGCACCCCGCTGCTTTTGCAAATGGCTGATTGCTTGAGTTATTAACCTTTAAGATTTTGATCTCTCACAACTACAAGGATGTATTCAAAGCAATACACTAACAAGATGCAATCTAAGTTTTGTCTCCCTTAGATTGTGTGTAGGAAGTCAGGCATACCGACTGCAATCTCTGTTTATTACAATGTAATTTTACCCCCCAGGACTTTTCCCACACACACTACAAAATACTTTAAAACAATGGCAATATTGTCACTATTAAATCTGGTTTGCACTGTAAAGATGATGTGTATTTTTCCATAATCTGTAATTTGGACCTTTCAGGGAAACTTGTGAGTTTAGTTTTGCTTGTTTTTAATAATGTCTTATTTAGTTAGTTATTTCTCTATTTTAATTAAAATGAATAGAATTTCTCAGGCTTTTCCATTTTTTAATTTTAATTCTTCCTCTGTGACCATGTGCCTCAAAATTTCTGTGACTCTTTTTCCCAATTTGAAAGCTATATTTCATTATTTCCAAAAAACATAGTATTTTTTGAGGTCTTGAACTGAAGTGACTGGAAATGTTATTTATTAGAAAGTGGAATTTGATTAATCAAGTTATAAATTAAATTTCAACTTCATGAGCTTATTTCCCAAGAAGTTTTAAAATATTTTTTTTTTAAATTTAAACTCAACTCACACAATGACTGAAACTCAAAAGACTTTAGAGCTCTGGCTTTTCCTTTTTGTGCTCCCTATGTTTAGTGTTGCCATCTTCTGTGTGGCTGTTGAACAAATGTCTCAATGTTCAAACATAAAAGCAGAAAAGAACACCATGGCATAAGAATGGACATAACAAGTCAGTCCAAAGGTCTGTCTAACTTAGAATCCTGTCTCCAAAACTGGATGACAACAGAAAAATACAAGCATATAGAAACAAAGCATAAGGATAAGGCAAGCTCTTGGTGATACTCCTCAGGATACTTCCCAGCCACCAAAAACTAACATCTGAGGAACTTGTCAAACAAAGTTTTCTAATTTTGTAGTATCTCTAGATGGTTTTCTTTTGCTCAGAGTTGTCCTTCATCTCTTGAATATCCACTAAGCTTTTTAAACTTATCAGGATGCTGTGGCAAGATGTTATACAACTCAAGTTTTCATTTTATAAAAAGATTCCTCCTTGTGTTTATTCTGTATCTACCATCTGCTAGTTTCATTCATTTGTATTTTAGGAGAGACAGTAAACAACTGTCTTCCTCATGCCATTCACAGTTTCAAAGATGTCCATTTTTGCTTATTCCATCATTCATTTCTCTAATTTAATCTTTGTCACAATCCCTGGTCATACTTGCTGCTCTTCTATGCACTTTCTCCAGATTTTATATGTATTTTTCAGCTATAGAACGAGAGGAAAGAGACCAGATCTGCTGGCTCAGAACAAGGATTACCACAAATATGTGTAGTGGCATAGCAACGTTCTCCAACTTCTCTCATAATTCCTGTTATTCCTTGACTGCTTCTGAGCATGGATCCTTCTTCAGATTCTTCATTCCAGGAACAAGCATTTTCACTAGTGTTGAAGATAAAAGTGTGTATTCCAACACATAAACTTTAGGGACTGAGTCCTGAATTCTGATGTTTTAATGCCACTTTCTGAACTAAGTCACTAGAGAATCTGAAGAGTTTCAGTTTGAGAGTTGTGCAAATGTTTTTCCATTACAAAATCCCTTCTTAAGTGACAATATAAGTCAGTGCAATAGGATAATTGCATATCATCATTTCAGGGAATGTAGAGAATTTTTGCTAATTAGAATGAAATTATTGTAGCTTGCAGAGTTTGAGAAGTTTGTTTTCCCAAGGTATCTTCCTTTAATTAATCAAGATTTTATTTTTTAATAAGAAGAAAATAAAGATCTATAGAGACAACATTTTAAATTATGTCAAAATATGTTTTACTGGAAATTAATATTTTAGGCAATAATTTTTTATGTATCAAATAATAAACACTATCGATATACACTTTATTATGAAAAGTACATATTTAATGTTAAATATGTTCAACTTGCAACAAAGGTATTTACAGATCATAATGAAACAAAGTAACCAAGAAAAAGATCAATGTGGTTTCCCAGTTTCTAATAACATCAACATTTTATTGCAGAAATTGCCAGCCTCATTTTAAAATATATACCGTAAACATATATCATTATAAAGTTATAACAGAAGAAGTGAGTAGCGGAGCCAGAGTCCTTCCTTTATTAATCTTCAGAATCCATTTTAGTTGTCCCTTTTCTTTCTGGATTTTATGAGGGGCAGATGCAGCAATGGATCAATTTATTTACATTTCTGTTTGAGATTGCTATGTAAACCTCAAAAATTATTCATTAACAAACATGCTATTTGCATCACTTTAAAAAAATTTACTTATCAGGAAGGAAGTTGTAGGAGATTGTTTTATGAAAAGCATGAAGGTACCTATTTAAACAAAACAGTCATTAGCTAGAGTCCTGCAATGAAAGTGTATTGCTGTTGAATGCTGTTTAAAGTGCGCCTGTAAAATGATTATATACTACTACCTTTGCATTCACAGCTCTAAATATTAGTTTATCACAACTGTGATCTTTATCTGATGTGAATTATGTTGTTAGCACTCTTATCATATCAACATTGCTTTTCTTCCCAAAAATGTGATGTGGCATTTAGAACAAAGTCTTGTACTCTTTTATATCCTAATACCAAATATTTAACTTAAAATTAGGCTTGCAAAACTGAAACGCACTACCCCTTTCTGGTTTTGTGTCTGTAGAAACACTTGGATTCTGTCATTAAACAAGGTTCTAACATAGTAGAAATGAAGCTATTTGATTGTATGCAAAATTGCACAATCATTATAAGAGACATCAAAAAAGCCCACGTTTTTGCAAACAGGTATCTCATAATTTCAGCTTGCTAAAGATGTGTAACAGAAATATTTCACTTTTGCTTGTAATTCACATCAGTCAAGCCTCTGCTCAAGAAATCCAGAAACCTTAAAGAATTAAATTTCTAAGTTTGATATACATGTACTGTCTTTTAAAAAGAATCCTCTACAGAAAAAAAAAACTTGGTGAAAGTACAAGTTTAGGGGTTGTAGGTAGAAATTTTGATCCAATTAAACTTTACAGCTTTTTGCGTTTTACTACAAAACACTAGTATTACCTTCAGCAAGACGATCCAAGTCTTGTTTTTAATATTATCATATACTTTCTGTGTGACTCACAAAAACCCGAAAGTACTGTTGGACCATAGATTCTCCCTCTGTGAAATAAAATAACTTCCTAAAAAAAATATTATTTGTAAATCAGGATTATTTTATGCACTAGTATAAAGCTGAATCCAATCTAAATATTTTCTTACTTAGAAAATGTATGTGACAGCTTCACAGTATGAATCCTGTCGCTTTCATTATTTGAAAATTATGTGATCTATCAGTAGATAGGGCATCTTGCATAGTTCACCCTTTACTACACTTGTTTTGATTGCTTTGATATTACTTGTAATTAGGAGTGCAATGCTGAATTATAAAAATATTAAGGAAACATAAAAGCTACTGACTGGAACTTTTTATGATGGAAAAAACAACTCTGAGCTTTCAGAAAACTGTCTTAAGGCTGTCTAGCATAATGCCAAGTTATGAAGTGCTCAGCTAATGAAATGTCAAATTAAGGATACCTATTACATGATTTATATAAGCTTCTGTACACTGAAGGTGGTTTTGGGTTTTTTTTTGCTATTCACTTTAAACTGACTGCAATTAGCTCAAAATAGCTGATGAAACTGCAAAATGTTTGAATTTGGAAGTAAACATATTTAGATTTCTAATTGAGTAATTATGTCATGGGATCTAAATATCACAGAGCAGTTGAAGTTGGCAGGGACTTCTAGAGGTCACCTCATCCAAACCCCCTGTTCAGGCAGAGTAACCCAGAGCCATTTGGTGATAACCATGTCCAGAAGGCTTTTGAATATTTCTAAGAATGGACATTCCACAACCTCTGTGGACAAGCTGTACCTGGTCACCCTGACCATAAAAAAAAGGTGCTACCTGGTGTTTAGATGGAACATCCCATATTTCACTTTGTGCTCATTGCCTCTAGTCCTGTCATCACCATTGCAAATGGCCTGGCACCATTCCCTTTCCATTCTACCTTCAGGTATTTATAGACATTGATAAGATCCCCCCGGCCTTTCTCTCCACTGGAGAGAGACAAAAGGAGGCATTTCAAGGACTTTTCGGGAAAAAAAGAAAAACTAGTGTAAGCTACATTTTTCTGAGGCTACATCCTATGACCCCAACATATATGTGCTAAATGGACTTCAGGCTGGCTTTATCATAGCTGAGTCTGTCACTTCTGAGGTCAGTCCTGACATATCACTGTAAGTGTAACTACATAATTTTCTACACATGGTACCAGCAAAAATAAGATTTCCTTTAATTACAGGATGTGAAAGGTCATTTTCAATCCACTCTGTTCTCTTTTCTCCTCTCTTCTTCCCTCCTTCTCTCTTCCTTGACCCTGTAGCTAGGCCATACATCTCAGGCCTGTCACCACATTCCAGGTATGTAGCAAGGCCTCTCCTCCCCTACAAGATATTCTGAGCTTTGAGGAATTGCAGCATGTATCCTCATCAAGGATCAGAAGTTGAAGGATATTCCAAAGGGCATTGAGTTGAGAAAACAAGCATATGCTGTGATGTACAAAGATGATTCATTATTGCCATTGAAAATCATCAGAAAAACAGCAAATAAATAATGTACTGTTGCCAAAAATAAGATGAATTCAGTAGCTTCACCTCAAGATGTAAGGGCATGGCTGAAGGCACTTTAATTGCCTAGTGTAGATAAAACCTGTGAGGTCAATGCAAGCAAGGCATTGAAAATGCACAGGGAAGCAGAAAATGTGAGCAATATTATACAGAATGAATTAAAGGCATCCCTGCCAGAAAGGAAAAAAGATGAGAAATACAAGATGAGTAAATAAGGCAATATGTAATTGAATCTTTGTCTAATACTTTAAATATATTCTTTCTATAGGGTAAGCAGACAAGATATCCAATGGGAAATTAGGCAGAAGAGAACAAGCCATCCAGTGGGAAATTGGGCAGATAGTTCTGGCCATTTAACAGGCATCAAGGGTGTGAAACAATGCCAGTCACGACAGTGGAGATGTCATGCACCCATAGCCAAGCTCAAGGACTTGTGTGGCTATGAGGACTCTGCCATAGTAATTATGTGTAAGTGAACCCAGGTAAAATAATCCACAAGAGTGTTAAATAATGGTAATGGTCCAATATGAGCAGTGCCCACCTAGGAGCATGACAGCATAAGTTTAGCATGCCCCAGACACAGAGTATGGGAATGCTGGTAGAGCAGCGGAAGATAATTCTCAGATACCTTGTTGAAGCCATAGAACAAGAGAATCCATGAGCAATTATGAGCAGAATGTATGGGATTTTCCTGGACAAGTGGGAGCTGTGCAGGATCATGTACTCAAGGATAAAACACTCTCCTTTTTGGCAAGTAACAGAGAAGTTGCTGTCTGAATTGCAGCAGCAGTGTGCAACCACATATCAAGGCATCCTTCATGCTGAAATGACTCATTGCACAACCACTAACAGAGTATATAGAAAATACATAGCTCCCCCTGAGTACATCTCCCACTGTATTGCATCTTTGTCAGATGGCTGACATCAGCTTCTGGACTATTATGTTCAGCATTACATTCTGTCTTATTACTCTTCATAACTGCTACAGTTAGTCTTTCCATGGTTATAACCATATTGTGGTGCATTGGTAACAGCATAAAGAGCAGGAACGTGTGTTACATCCAGAGTGATCTCTGAACTCTGAACTAGCCTAGAGCAGATTACAGGGTGGACAGACTGCCCTGGATGACAGACTAGCTTACAAAACTTCATGCTGAGAGAGCAGTCTTTGGCCAGTATCCTGAACAAGTGATTCCCTTGGGGAAATCAAATAGTGGATTGGTGCTCAGTGTCACAGATGCCTTAATCTTTGTAATGCTAAGAACGCCTCTATTTGCAATTCAGTGGTTTGTTTTTCACTTACATCGGCATCATCCTTGACCTAAGCTGTTGTGGCTAAATTTTTCTGAAACTATTGTGGCAGTGTTTTTCTCTTGTTACTTCCATGCATACTTATGAGTAGCTGTCTCGTAAAAAATGAGTTGAGTCTATCAAGACTTCTCTCAACAAGCTGTTTTCTGATGATTTTTAAAAGATGCCAATATTTTTTTTATGTCTACTAAGATGATTTGAAAAATAAAAGAAAACTAAGTGAATATTTTTTAAATGGAGCAGAATTTTTTATTTTGTTGTGTTCTACCTTGATTTTCCTTTTTTTTTCTAATTCTCTATTATTTCTTTATCTTTTAGAATGTCTCTCAGTCACCTTTAAAATGATCATGTGTTCTGTCTGCAAAAGGTTGTTTTCTGAATTAGGAAACCAGTTTAGATATGTTTTTTCTTATCCCCTTAATCATAAGGTAACACATAATAGGAGACATCAAAGCGCCCATATATGTGCATTTCTGCTCAACACATGAACATAAAACCTCCTCAGAATTATATTTATGTATTTGCTTATCTCAGAAATATGGTTACAGTTATGGTTATCTGACTGCGCAGCTCCAAAAAAAATATGACTTTTGCCTCCTTACACCTCTTCTTCCATAAAACTACAGTCAAATTGAAATGCTGACTTGAAACATTTACTTGAGAATATGTGATTTTGAGTTTTGATGACTGCTTGGGTATATACAAGAAAATAATTACCTCCTCTAGTAATTATTACACAAAAATCACAGCAACCTCTGAGTCTATTTTACATTCACATGTTAAGAGTTTCAAAGCATTTGTAATTGGGATGTGAAATACGTCTGTTCCTTTTTTGTCAACACCAGAATAGAAAACTGAGAATTAAATAGGTGCAAACCAGCATGTGCTGCCTAAGTATAGTATTTGTAAAAGCTGCCATGTCATAAAAGGTTATAGTACCATTTTCATGATACAATAGGTGTCATCCATGTTTCAAGGACAAAAGTATTTATGGAAGACCTATTCCCATAGACTTTATTATACAAAAAATTTTTGGAGCTTCAATTTATGTATATACAGTATGCATACATATTGATTTAATTCTAGAAAATCCACAGACATTTTCTGGGCTAATGTTTTCAATATGTTATATATTGGCAGATGGAAACAAGTCAAATTTGGTTTTTATTGGTTCTCAGTTCATAATGCATCAACACCATATTAACCGAATTCCTTATCTTGGAATGTTAATATGAAACTATTCTTGACCACATACTAATTTTCAGAAGAATGAGAGTTCTCTCTCTAAAGGTAAGAAATTAATACATGAACTGATAATGAAGAAATTCCAAATCACATTTTCCTCCATAAGTATGGATTCAAGTAACTTCAGTGAAGTGAATATTAGACTAATCACATTGTAGCATTAAAAAAGGCAGAAACATAAAGAAAGAAAACTTCCTTACTGTGCACAGTTGTTTATTAAACTCATCTGAAAAGCTTACAGGCATTTAATATTATAGCTGAATTTCTCAGCTGTCTTTAGATATTGTGTGGGTGGACTGAAAGGAAAAAAAAAGTGATTAGCTGCTTTATTTTTCCTGACTTTTAAATTGTGGATTTCTTTCTATTTATTTCTCAATATGTCCTCTATGACTAACACCCAAGGATAGATTTTATCGATTAGAATTTTGTCTGTTAGGTGTCACAAGGCAGTGTAGATTACCAGAATCTTTGAAATCTCCACAGAAAAACGAGCACAATTCCATGCTTACCATTTTATTGATGATATTAGTGAAAAATATTAATCAGTTTGAAGATTTTACACAGAGAAAAGCTTATTAAAAAAAAGGTACTATGGAGGCATGAAGAATTAATGTTGAAGATTAAAAAACTAAGGTAATAGCCTCAAAACGATAGCGTAGGAGGTGAGATCAGATGATCTAATAGTTCTTTTTGACCTTAACTCTGTAATATTATGAAATTTCCCATTTTCTCATGGTGTAGAATAAGAAGTGGTACATTCAGCCAGAGACCAGGGATCAGATGAAGAAGAAGGCTCTGGCAGGGACAATTGCAAGGAGGTTTGGCAAACAAAATCCAATACAACAGAAGTGACAAAAAAGGTGTGAATTTGAAACTGGAGAAAGTACATGGAAGGACTAAAGGGAGACTACAGTAAAATGAGGCATTAGAAAGTTTAGCTGTGTTAAATGATCTAAATGCAAATTGTTGGAGTTCCATCTTCCTCTTACATCTTTCATAAGGCACATACTTTTGCAGCTTGCTATGCGACTCCTTGTTGCACAAACCTTGATGTGATTCCATTAAAATTTTACCTATGCTGTGTATAACCTGGGATGTGCAAGTAAATTGATTAGTCCTGCCATCTAATACAGTCACGGTCCAGCTCAGTAAAGAGCCTGTTACTTGTGAGATCCATCTGCTCCATTGGCTGGCAACTCCCTGAAATGGCAGAAAACCAAGGCCTGGCCAGGTTTACAAGAGTAAGAAGAGAAAGCATGGTTTTTGTAAACCTTTCTGGAAGGTCATGACAAGAATCTCACAATGAAAATTAAGGGCTTTCTGGGAAATATGATCCCATTAGCACTGAACTATTCAATGTGGCTATTGTGATGAGAATTGTCCTATTTCATGTTTAGTATTTAGTCCACAGCAACTGTGGCATCAGTATTCCTCTCTCATCAGTACATGGTAACTGTCAGTATCCATGTGGTTTGGCAAAGAACTTGATAGACTTCTGTAACAGACAAGCATTTCCTAGCCCACTGAGAAGCAAGTTGTTAACAGAAAGGCCCGAAAGATTCACTAAAGGTATTGGGAATAGAAATCTGAACTGGAGTTGAATGCCAGTATAAGCAGGATATTCTAGGCTGCTGGCACAATTACCCTCTTCATGAAGCAACAGCTTTCATCCTGAAGCCGGTTCAGATGAATGCAGATAAACTTCAATTTTTGGAAAGACACAAACCACCTTTTTTTTGCTTTTAGTCCACCCACAAAATATCTAAAGACAGCTGAAAAATTCAGCTAAAATATTAAATGCCTACAAGTTTTTTGAATGAGTTTAAAAAGCAACTGTACACAGTAAATATTTTTTATATTTTGCTGTCTTTTTTAATGCTACAATGTGATTAGTCAAATGTTCACAGTTTAGTATTTACAGATCTTACTTCAGAAACAAGAGGTACTGTTTATCAAGTTAACAGCAGCTTAGATGAATTTGAACAGGTTGTTCTGAAAGAGAAAGGAGCACAGACACTGAAACAGGAAGATTCCCGCTTTAAAGATTTGTGATCAAGGTACCCAGACCATCATCCCTCAGCAGAGTTCACATATATTATCATATACATTTCACTTTCTATAAATCAAAAGATAGAACATTGGCACTTGTCTACTTACAATAGGCATATTTGTGCATGCAGGATGATCTCATGCTGAGAAAGTTTAGTCATCTACATGTTTAGAACATGTTTTGAACTGATCTGTTTTATAGTGTTCACTGAGTTTTAGGCAGTTATGCCAAATGCAATTAATGCTATCTGCCTTCTTAGTAGGAAATACCAGTCATTAAGAGCAGAGCTTCTCTGAAACCTTTAGATTAAAAGATACTACTAGACACAAAGAAGCATCCGACACACATTGGTTCTGGTTGTAGTCAAAGCATTGTTTGACCCTCATCTGTTTATAACAGGACACATAATTTCAGTATGTTCCAGAAAAGAAACAAGTAGATCAAAAATGCAAATAAATATTTGAATATTACATCGGGTGCCTTCTATTCCATGGAAGTACTGGCTATCTCTCAGCAGTTAGTACATTTGCCAGATTTGTTGTGCAGTTTGGCTCACTGGATTCTAATAAAAACATAAATCCTCCAAGGAAATCCAAAGCCACTGGCATATTTCAGAACTTGCAGCAATCTCATGCTTACTATTTTATACATTCTTCGCTTCACCTGTAGCCTTGCACATGCAGTCCAAGTGTTCTGAAACATTTTGGTGATGCAATAGATACAGAGAGAGGCACTGTTTCCTCCATTATGTATCAAGGAATGTATAATCATGTCACCTGAATTTGCCTGCTCCTGCAAATACTCATGAAACAGCTCGGCGCATGTTGCGTTGTGTACGTGTTTGCAGCAGTAAAGGTCATTGTCACAGCTCAGTGAGCTCCACTGTACACTCACTTTTTCCACCTGCCAGCATAGTACCTCTATGGCTACCATAATACCTGCAGGCATTCTGTACAGAAAATTATTTATTCAATGCCTGTTCTGTGGAAAAAAACCAAAAAGACAGGAACATTAAAATAGCTTAGGTTAAAAATCAGCATAATGCATAATTATATGATGTACATACAGACTAGGCAAAGAGATGCTGGAAAGCAGCACTGCAGAAAGGGACCTGGGGATACTGGTTGACGGAAAGTTAAATTTGAGTCAGCAGTGCCCTCAGCCAGGAGGCCCACCCATGTCCTGGGGGGCATCAGGCACAGCATCGGCAGCCAGGCAAGGGAGAGGATTGTCCTGCTCTGCTCTGCACTGGAGTGGCCTCACCTTGAATATTGTGTGCAGTTCTGGTCACTGCAATATAAGAAACACATTTAGCTGTTAGAGAGAGTCCAAAGAGGGCCATGAGGATGGTGAAAACGTACCAAGAGTGGCTGAAGTAATTTGTTCTGTTCAGCCTGGAAAAGAGTAGACTGAAGGGAGACCTCATTGCCATCTACAACTTCCTTATTGAGGGGAAGAGGAGGGGCAGACACTGATCTCTTTTCTCTGTTGGCCAGTGACAGGACCTGAGGAAGCTGTGTCAGGGGAAGTTTAGGCTGGATATCAGGAAAAGGTTTTTCACGCAGACGGTGGCAGAGCACTGGAACAGGCTCCCCAGGGAAGTGGTCACAGCACCAAGCGTGACAGAGTTCAAGAAGTGTTTGAATGCTCTCAGGCACATGGTGTGATTCCTGGGGTTGTCCTCTGCAGGGTCAAGAGCTGGACTTTGATTATCCTTGTAGGTCCCTTCCAACCCTAATATTCTATGATTAGAGAGTAGTCAATATTAGTCCACTGGATGAACATATAACAGTAAGTAACAATATGACCAGGAACATCTTTATCTTAGGATCAATGCACATGTTTGCACTCTGGAGATCCTGGGATGATACTTTGGTCAAAGGTAGGCAAGTCTATGTATGTAGATTTTTGTGACAGTTTTTATGCTTCCATATGACAGTTTATTCCATTTTTTTACTAGATATTGATCATTGTGATAACAGCTAAGTATTTTTACAGAGTGGCTAGAAAGTATAGAATAGCCAAAAACTAAAACTTTCCATGTCACATATATTTTAATATTTATTATAATAACCAGGAATGTTTCTTGAACTCTGTTGTCTGTCAGACCACTGCTTCATAACTCCTTGACATTTTTGAAAAGCTGCTTATTTCTTTTTTATGAAACATAGTGAAATAACTTTAAAAACTGAAAATAAAGTCAAGTAGGTCCATCTTTTCAAATATCTACAGTTTATGTCAACAAATTTTTCTTTTTCTAAAATCAAAGTTTGTCACAATTATCTCTAATTACTATAGAATAAATTTGTGTCTTGCTAGTCATTTGACTTTCCTAGTGAATTTGATCGTTTTTTGTTCCCTTTAGGTTTGGTTATAACACTTTGTGTTATAGATACTTCAGTTTTTATCAGCTGATTATTTGCCTCACTAAATAGAACATTAATTATAGCAAATGGACTGTATTATTATTATTGTTATTACAGAAATTGTGGCAAAACAGGAAGTAGTTGAATTGTACTGGTGAAAGACAAGATTTCAGAAAAAAAGGGAAAAAAATCAGTCTTTGTTATAATTCTCAAAAAGAGAAATAATGAAGATAAGCATAGCCTTTGAAAGCAACAATTGAAGAAGCTTTTTAAAAGTTGCTTCCTGTGTATGAAAGTAAAATTATAGAAAAAAACCCAAACCACAATTTCTATGTGAATTTCTTGCAAGTATAGTGAAGAACATGCTTTTAGTGCAGTATGTACAAATATAAAGGTCACCACTCTGAGAGGTCTCTCTTCTCGTGATTGACAGCCATGGTGAAACAGTCTAAGACAGAACAATATTTGCAAGACTGAAATACAAGAATTCATTTGAATTTTAAAGTACTGGTATATCAAGGAGAAAAGTTCAGTTCTTAGTACAGGATGAATCTGTAATGTAAACAGTCAGTAAGTTTCTCTTCAAGGCAAGTGGTACAAAATTCCATCCCATTGTATTCTTTACAATGATGAAAAAATGTATTGTGAGTATCACATCTGTAAGAATAGGTTTAGTGAATATGACAGAGTGGTTATTTCTACTTGTCACACCACTTATCTTGCCATCTGTGAATATAAATTATAAATAGACTGTGACACTAAGATTTTCCTTCAGTCTTCCTACATTCCTCACTGCAGTAGCCATCACCTTTCTTTTATGAAAACTGAATCACCTTTTTTTTTAAAAGTTTTAAAGTGACTTTTGCTAATATACAGTGCACCTACATGATTTTCTGTTGTTTTATTTATGACAGATCATTTATCTAAACATGTATTTTTACTAAAAAAAATAGTAAAAATATGTATAAAGAAAGAAAAAGTTATTTTCTGTGTTAGCAAGAGTCCACCAAAATCCACTTAGATTATTATAAATTTTGTCACCTTAAGACTATGGCTGATTGTTATTTTTCAATAAAGAATAAATGTGTATTTCTGATTTAATTTAGATTTCTATTTCATATTGCATTCATTTGTAACAGAGGAAGTTCAGTTTTTCTCTAAGATTACCTAGACATTTTTATAGCTCTTGAAATACATTATTTGATATTTGTTCATTAGTTTATATCCTTTTGGAGTTGTTTCATAAAAGTCCTGGAGAGGAATTCATATGACCTGAATTTGTCATCTCCAGTAAGGATAACTGTATATCAGCTGGTCATTCTTGGTTTCTTTTTTTAACTCATAAAGAGCAATGGCATTTTTGGGGTTGGTTAGCTAGATCTTGTCTCACTGCTAAAAAGAACAGAGAGGCTCAATTCAATTGTCCAGGTACAGGTGACTTATGTTTTCTAATCCACATCACAATCTCCAGAACATCTGCCCAAGAATGGCAGAGAGGAACCAGAAACACACTCTCTTGAAGGGGCAGAAGAGAAACTAGAAGAACTGGCCAACTGTCTTGGTGCTAGAAACTTAGGTTTAAGTAGCAATTGGAGCTCAGGAACATAAGCTCTTATGTAGGTATCCACAGATGTTTACACTTAGTCAGAAGAGTGATGTCCCTTTATAGACACAGCTGTGCTTCCTAAAGATGCTTCATTCTCACCATGCAATCGAGTGGATTTGGTTTTTTTTCTCTTGGTTTATCATTTTCCTTCAGTCTCCTTTCTAGTCTATAGATCCCTTAAAGTTACACCATATGGTAGATGGAGGAAAAGGGTGAGGAGTGAGTTTTAGTACTGCTTTTATAGTCAACCTATTCTTGACTAATCCTTGGCAGGATGTCTGACATATTCACACCAACATATATAGCTCACTCCCTCACAAAAATGGAAAAGGGTGTCCTCAGAGGACAATCTTCAACCAGGCTTGAATAATGTTTGGCAGAGCTCTCCATCAGTCTGATTCAGGACTAATGGCTATTCCTGTCTGTAGTGTCCACACAAGATTAAAGAGATCATGTTTCTGAGTGCATATGTGTGCTACTGTGTGCCTCAATTCTTTGAAAGTTATTTTATATTTAATAAAGTAGAACTGTTGTAGGGACAATTGGTTCAAATTGCAGATTTTTTTGAGCTGTTGCAGCATCTAACATCAGGAAATTTACTATTACCATTATTTCTCCAACATTTATTGATCTGCTCATGTCATGGTAATTCTTTTCTATTAAAAAAATGCGCACTAGTCTTCATTGTTTCATAACATTGATTTATTAGTTAAGTGCCTTATTACTTTTTGAAAATTTCTCTTAAAGTATAGAATAAAATCTTGCACTTTTATGTTTTTGCTGCTCTAGTGTACTTCGCTTAGTTGAAAAATAATGTGAATGCTACGTATATTGCTTTAGAGTGCCAAAAAGAATATGATGAGTAGAAGGAAGAGTAGGACTTATTTTTGGTAGTCATTACTTAGATGTTTTTATTAAAGACAGGTGTGAATAGAGAAGACATTAAAACCTGTCAGAAAGTGTAATTATTTCCAAGTCTGAAAGTTTGCTTGTTTTTTCTGATACTCTGAATGTGCTGCTTGCAATTTATTTCAAAGGGTGAATACTTCACAACAAAAACATGACAGAAGAAGGTTAGAAATGGAAAGTGCTAAGAGCTGGCATATCTGCTTAGTAAAAGCAGAATCAGAAATCTAGTTAGGAAACTGCACATTTGAAGTGCTAAGGCTATAGAAAACTACCCTCACAGATCTTCCACTCACATCTTCTGAGGATGACTAAGCACTGCAGAGGTGGCTGTATAATAGCAGTAGGAGTGGAAGGATTTTGAATGCTAAAGCAAATACTGTTTCAAATGTCAGATAGGAAACTGTAAGATGTCTCTCTTTTGCCTAGAGGTAGGCATTCCTATAGAAAAGTTTGCACTTATTATTTATGAAGCACATTGTTGAGTGTGCTGGCTTGGATGCAAATCCAAAGCATATCCTTGTACCAGCTACTATGAAGAAAATTAACCCTATCCCAACCAAAACCAGCTACGAAGCTACAGCTTTGTAAGGAGCATTGTGGAGGCTCTTACAGCTGCAGGAGTATAGTGGGTGCAAGTTTCTCATGAGTCAGGGTTTGCTGATGATAGCTAAAGCATAGATAATTGCCTTAGAGTAATACTTTTGTTGAGAGATAGATGATCAACAGTCATGCATCCTCATATAGGGTAAAGGAGCATCATCATCATCACAGGATAAAAGCATCATCATCATAGGATAAAGGAGCAATAAGAAGTTCATAGAAATTTTTGTTATGATCAATCCTAACACTTTGAGGCTAAAGAGGAAACTCCATGGCTATCGTTTCTTCCATTAGTTAGTATAAGAACTAATTAAATCTTGACTCGTGGATTAAAATGTTGGGGTTACAAAATATTAGGAAACCAAACACCCCTTTTGTTCTCTTCTGTTTCAAAGTTCTTTTCTTTTAGCTAATGCCTGCTAATTTTTGCTATTTGGTGTTAGCCTGAACGTGGCATGTTGTTTAATCTGTTTCATGCCACACATTGTAATGACCAAAATTGTTCAGTAAGAGAAATTTAGAGTGGACTTTCTATTGACAAGAAGCAGCACAAGAATAGCATAACACTTATTTTCTAAAGTGCTTTTAACAATGTATGAACAGCAAATATGATTTATTATAATTAAAAGGATAGATTAAGGTAGTTCATTTAAATGAGAATTTACCATCTCCTTCTTCTTTGTGTCTTTTAAATATTGCTAGTTTGAATGTAAGACTGGAGGAGGCTTTGAAAGTAAATCTTAGAAGGTCTATCCAGGAAAAAAGTTTTGTGCCACAATATATCAGAACAGATTTTTCAGCTCAGTCAGTGGATCTTGCTGATACAAATCATCAGAGAACAAGACTAAGTTAATAAATACTTCAGTATATTCAGGCACCTTTTATTCTTACCTGGAGCATTAAAAACTTCCACTGAATTGCAGCTATAAAAGCCTTCGTTTCATAAATTTAAAGAAAAAGGAATATAGACACTCAGGGTGCATGCAAAGTACAAAATCTTTATTCCATCTATTATAGAAGTCACATTAATTGGTTAAGGCTCAAGTTCTTCAATAAGTCTTGGATCAGTTCTTATATGCCCACAAGGCTGTATTGTATGTGTCGCATCAGACTGTATGATTTGTGCCCTTTTGATATTTTCTTCTTAAAAAGATATATTGTGAACTGAAATACATACAAGCTAGCTTAAAAAAAAAAAAAGGAAAAAAAAAAGACAAAGAAAGTATAACCACTGACAGCTTCCATATATGTTTTCAGTCACCTGCCACTATCCCTGTCCCTTTCGCTCTTTGTCACACATGAAAAGGAGCTTCTCACCAAGATGTCCTCAATGTAGTTAAGCCTAGGGACATTTCTGAGCAGCTTTTCTTAGGGGGTGGGTATGAGATCTTTTGCATCTGTTTGTGACTGAATCACCAACAGAAGCACCAGCTATGCCAAAACAATGGTCCCATCCAGCAAGATGAGAATGTTGACTGAGAGGATGAGGCATGTTTGTTTCCCAGTTTATTGGAGATTGTATGTGAGGCATGTTTTTTTCCCAGTTTGTTGGAGATTGTATGTGTGAAAATGCAGATGAGGCAAGCAAAGTGTATTCAAGAAGGATTTGATGTATCTGGCTTCAGCAGGAAGGTGGATAAATGGGGAAACCAGGATTCTATATGGGACTCTACAGTGAGAACAATGATTTCTGTGGGAGGGGAATGGCAGCCTGCAGCCATTAGGGACTGCCCTGGCCAATGATGTGTGGCTCACTGCTCCCATGTCTCTTCTCCCACAGCATCTTTATCTCAGTGTCACTCCGTGTCTCTTTATTCCTCTTCCTGTCTCCTCCTATTACATTTGTGATTTCAATGTCATAGCTCCTTTCATTTTTCTTAACACTAAGCTTATAACTTCCATAGTATTTACCCATTTTCCACTAATAAGTATTACTGACATGTTTGTTTTTAAGCTCTGCCATAGAACAGTGTCTGACCTTTCAATTTAACCAATGAATGTGGTTAATTGTAACATAACCCATTGAAGTTTGATTTAGGTTAAACAAATTTAGTTTGGATGCAAGTTAGAAGGAGCTGCTCACCTACCTTTTTCCCCTCCCAGAAAATTAATTAGCAATGTGTACAGTTTTGAATTTTTTTTTTGTTTGGTCGCTTAATTAAGTCACTGTAGGGAGGGAATTTACTACTGTCTGCTACAATTGTACTACAGCGATAATATAGACAAAAGAACAATCATCAGAACAATAAGACTGATAATGTAGTCTCGTATTCATTTTCTCCTCTGGAAATGAAAATATGTTTTCTTTCTTACTCTATAACATGAATTGTTTCACTGAGCTTGTTTAAAATATGACTTCAACAGTAACACCATCAGCAAATGTCAGTGCATTTGTAGAAACACGGAGCTGAGAAAGAAAGCAGAATCAGAATCAAAAAAACTTCTGTTCACCCTCAATTTGTTATCTCCATTTGGATGGACGGCAATCCCTCTACACATTGTTTGCTACATTTACTAGAAACTTGATCCAGTTGCGAGAACACAATTTTTTAGTGAAACTTGAGATGCAATAGGATGATTGACTTAACCTCTAGTGAGTCTAGCATCTTGGGGCAAAGCAAGGAGAGGTTCTGTCTGATATTTTCAAGCCCTGTGTGAATATTTGAATAGTTCTGCATATTTAAGTTTTGGCAATTGAATTAAGCGCCAGGTTTACCTATAAAAATTACATTGCATACAGCTACATTTAGATTTTGAGTATCACTGAAGATGTTGAAAGGGCAGTGTAAAACACTGTCCTTGCTGTATCTGCAGATCTAGGTTTTGATTTTTGTTATTGTTTTTGTAATATGCTTCCGATTAGAGGAATTACTCATTCTGAAAACTAGATATCTAACCTTGTAATTGTAGAGGGGTTTTTTTTCTCAGAAACCTTGATAGTCAATTTTTTATTGCCTCAGAATCTTACATAAAACTGGAAGGCCACAGTTGTGCATTTTGGTATTATTTAAGCAATTTTTCACATTACAGAGGAATATTAAAAAGAACAGTCAAAACCTATTTAAAATGTTCAGAGAAGTAAACCTACAATAACAATAAGATGTAAACAGATTTTAATGAACTGAGTAGCAGCCATTTACATATTTCTGTGTTTCTAAGATCACGTTTACTTTCATTTATTTTTATTATTTTTATCCATATCCAACACTTTATATTTTATTATGTATATTCTAGATTTCTTTTTTGGTCACTTTGTGTATTTTAATTTTATGTAATTCACCAAAGTAGTAAGAGCAGTAGTAACAAAAATAAGTAACCAAAGATTCCTAACAGACACCAAATGGTGTACTAATGGGAGGACACAAGAAAAGAGTACTTTTATTTGTAGACATATCTGCTTAATACTTTAGTTGAAGTGTTTGACCTGTGTTAAAACAGTTTATGCTTTGTGTAGTGTGTCATTGAGCAAAGAAAGATACATTTAAGATATTATGTCAACTAAAAACTATCAGAGTTATTCTCAGAAATGTCAGACTATCAAAAATCCTTGAGTTGGCAAGCTCATCATAATTAGAAAAAGTTCTGAATCTGAACCTAAATATTTCCTTGTTTCCATCCAAGTGACATTACTATCAGTGTCATGAAAAGCTTTGCAATAGGTATTGCTGCTCTTCAGTTGCTGTCCTGAAGTAGCCATACACAGAATAGTAAAGGGATTTTTTGTTAGTGTTGACAGTTCAGACAGGTTCTTTATGCTGTTTTTTTTAAATTCCTTTAAAGAATGGGAATTTGAAAGTAAAATTATTGCTTTTTTTTCTTTTTCCTTTTTTTTTTTCCCACCAAGACTTTGCTTTTTCCTAGTCCTATTGTAATCAAGGTATCTGTCACAGTGATGAAAGTTATGATTGCAAATGACCTATATGCTTCAAACATTATCAAGATTGCTCAGTTAGACTGCTTTTGTTGAAGTGAAAGAATGTAAAATTTCTGGAGCAGTGAACTGTCTTGGTCACAGACTTCTCAGCCCAATCTGCATAGAATCACAGAATGTAAAGGGCTTGAAATGGATCTTAAAGACCATCTAGTCCCAAACCCCCGTGCCAAGGGCAGGGACATGTCCCACTAGACTGGGTTGCTCAAGGCCTTATCCAGCCTGGCTTTGAACACTGACAGGGTTGAGGCATCCACAACTTCCCTGGGCAATCTATTCCAGTGTCTCACCACCCTGACAGTAAAGAATTTCTTCCTCATATGTAACCTAAATTTCCCTTCTTTCAAGTTGTCCCCATTAATCCTTGTCCTATCCCTACAGTTCCTGATGAAGAGTCCCTCTCTGGCTTCCCTGTAGGCCTCCTCCAGATACTGGAGGATTGCTGTGAGGTCTCCATGCAACCTTCTCGTCTCCAGGCTGAACAGACTCAACTTTCTCAGCTTGTCTTCTTAGGGGAGGTGCTCCAGTCCTTCGTGGCTCTGCTCTGGACTCACTCCAACAGTACCATGACCTTCCTATGGTGGGAACACCTGAACTGTACACAGTACTCCAGGTGAATAAGAGCACAGTAAAGGGTGAGGATTTACTTGTGTGAGAACAAAGAACACAAATGTAACCACATCTCTCAGACCTGGTCATTTGGTGGTCTTAATTGTTTATGGAAATATTTTGAATTGCATTAAATCCTTCATCTAAACGCACTTAAAATTGCTCAACACATATTCCCTTTCTTCCGAAAAGCATATTGGGTTTATAGCAAAACCCAGGGACTCTTGCCAATATTAGATACTTGTTACACACACCATACTGCTAGAAAATTGCTTCCAGCCTCAAAAGCTTATAACCAAAAGAGCAGTGCAATCTAATGTTAAGAAAAAGGAAGTATCACTCTCACCATTTACAGGTGGTAAGATATAGCCAATTAATTAAATTTTCAGTAGAAGCCATGTTTGTTCATTTACACATTTGTATAAATACCTGACTCAATGAGAGATTATCCGCAAATCACTTTTCAGTTTACTGACTGTAAAATTATCCTGTAGATAATGTGTTTTTTTCAGACACATTTGCGTCATGTTACATGGCACTGAGTTCTCTTACTAAAGCACTGAGAAAGTACTGTTTTCTCCATGCAGTTCAAAGCTGTATTTGAACAATATTTTCTTAAAATAATGACTTTATGGCAACTTTGAAAATATGTGTAAGACAGTCACTTCTCATCAATATCACTGAAACACATTTTACTTATCTCAAACTTTTGAAGAAATAAACAAATATGGCTTGTTTTAGCACTTTCTTCAGGGTGGGAGGTTTTTGGTTTAAAATTCTGTTATAAAACTCAGTGGAAAAAGTAACATTTTTTAATTCAGCTTTAGTTCTTGTCATGTCATGAAGTTGGGATTTGATAATACTTTTTCATCACTACCATCCCATAATACTGTATGTGAGGGGTTCTGCTAAGCAAATAACAATGATTTTGTTGTCCTTGTAGGCAATACCATGAGTGAGAAATATTTTCCCAAAGATTTAAAGCCTATATTTTTACTTTGGCTATTTCTTTCTTTCCTTGATAATTTTCTCTTTTAACAACTTGGCTATTGCACATGTGTTTAATTTCTCTTCCTAGGTGCTTGATTTTTTTTTTTTTTTTTAATTTCATTTCTAAGTTATCCCTGGTATTTTGGTAATGTGAAAGAATCTCTTTTGTACATGTAGCCACTTAGGGATTTTCGGTTTTATTTTGGTTTCATTTTGGTTCCACCCCCCTGTAAATGGTGAAAAACTGCTACCTTGTTGGTGATCATAACACCAGTAATATCAGAGGTTTCCTTTGGCTTCCTTCAGACACCAAACATTCCATACGAAATATTTCACAGGAAACAGAGTGCAGAGCTCAGACTAGTCATGACTACACTTATGAAAAATTAAGAGAAGATGTACCTTTGAAAACTACCAGTGGGAAATCCTTACCACTTCAGTGGACTTACGCCCAAATCTGTCATTAATGGACTTTGTTTCTGGTGAGTACGGAGAAACATGGCTTGGAACAAATTAATAGAACTTTTTCTTTAAATGATAGGACAAACTGTATCTTCATTATGTTTCTGCCTCATTTGAAGGCAAGACCAGAAGATAGTGCGACAACATAGGAAATGGAGAAGACTATTTTATTCTACTCCAAGGTCTCAGTTGGTCTGATAAATAAGAAAGAAAATGTAATATTTAAGACAAAGAGAATACCACAGGGACAAATGAATGCAGAGTCATGAGGAACAGAAAAGAAATCTTGATCCATTGAAACCAGTTAAATCAGTGGTGATTTAACAAAGTTGAGGGTGAAGTGAAAGCTTTGGGAGGATCTGATAATCTTTCAGCAAGTTGATGAAGGAAGCAGTTGTTTGGATGTACAAAAGAGGTACAGTGGAAACACACCTGAAATTGAAAGATTGCTTTATGAAGCAAAAGGACTTACTGGTGGTGATGTGAGGACTGATACCATGTGCACTAGCCCTTCCTCTTCTGCACTGTAGCTTCTAGAGTCTCCCTCGCTGAAGGGAACCAAGAACCTTATGGACACAACCCCATGTGATGTGTTCTTGGATGACCTTGCTTGAGCAGGGAGGTCAGACCAGACAGCCCACTGTGGTTTCTTCCAACCTGATCCATCCTGTGATTCTGTGATTCAGCTGTCTTGTCCTCTGTGTGGTTATACAGCTGAGAGAGAGAAAGGCGTCATAACTACAGGTGACAACACATGGCCATGGAACAGAAAATACCTTAATGTACTACAGGAAAGCAGGACAACCTCTTTTCAATAGCAGAAAGCTAATTTATGTCCTTACATGTTTTTCTTCTTTCTCACAATTGTTCTCTGAAAATCAGTCATAAAACCTTCTCTTTACCAGTTGTATGCTTTCAAATAAAATTTAAGAAAGAGAATGATGCACACATGGTTCAGTCAAGCATATGAGCCATAAGGGAAAAAGAAACATATTGACCTAAGTTTTTGGTCTGTCATATGAACAGTCTCACAAATTTTAGGAACTAGTAAAAATTTAAGTATGATCAGGAGAACAGCTTCTTCAGTCATTATAGCTACTAATATTGAATATTTTGAATTATGACTGTCATTTTTTAATGATGCAGTTTATACAAGTTATTACATAACATATATTTTATTTAAAACTGAATTCCTGTTTATTTCGGATTCTTGTTACATGATATGAAAATTCTTTTAAAAATTGTTCTAAATCTTTTTAATATCTAATACAATTAACTTTAAGTAAATTTACTAAAATATTTAACTTTTAGCTCAATGTACAGTTAAAAAAATCCTCCAAGTTACATGTGAGTATGGCAGGAACTTACAATGGACAATTTCTGGAAATTCTCTTGATTTTTAGCATTGATAAATATCAGCTTTAATCATCTTCTACTATTATATTCAAAATCAGATATCTACTTCTCATGTTGTAATACTAAAGCATCAAATAAGGGAGAACACTAAGTCCCCATGATCTAACTGCTACAGATAATTTCAATTACAGATAATGCTTTACTCTCAGTTAATTCACTGAACCTATGTGCCTAACATATTTCATATCATAATCCATATTAAAGGAGGACAAAACCAAGGTTTGTCATAAAAATAGAGGGAATTAAAGTTTAGGGGACAGCAATGTGAAAATATACTGAATAGTACTAGTATTAAACTGAAAATTGTGTAAATCCTGTAGTGGACAGGAATGGAGCTTGTCAAGTAGGTAGAACTTTGATTTATCATTGCAGTAATTGTAGTTTTAACAATCTCATTAAATTATAGCAAACAGATACAAGTAATGCAGTCCTATAAAACAAAGATCTATTTCTTCCCCCTTCACAGGGTCTTTCAGGCCTTGGATCCAGGCCTGGACAATTTAGTAATTCACAAGTATTTTTATTCTCCTCCTTCTTCCTCCATGAATTACAACAAAAGCCTCATAATCTTACCTTAATCTGGTTAATTAAAAGTTCCTTGAATTAATGTCAGATGGAAAAATTCTTCAGAAGAATTTTTATAGAGTGATTCTTTAAGACTCCACAGACAGCCTGTATGGTGGTCTATGAAAAATGCAATTAATTTCTTGTGATTAGAATCAATGTCTGGTTTGGTTGATTGGAGCAAGCACTTGATAACCTGTGGTGAACAGCACGACTGAGCCAGAATAAGGTATAAAATGATAGTTAAAATCCTAGAAGAAGGGAGACAGGAAGTCATTAATAGAATTTGTAGTACAAATAGGAAAATATGGATAAATGTCCATGTAGATAGCCACAGAAATACTTTGAAGAGTCCAAAGAAGACAGCATTTATACTACCTAGACCAGAGAAGGTACTCTGATACTAGAAAGAAAATGGATGCAACTATGAAAACAACTCTAATGGAAGCACAGAATTAGAAGTCTACATCCTGGACATAACATATATTGTGCTAAAGAAAGACCTGAAAACTTGAAAGTCTGTACATTACTCTGACTACTGCATCATATGGTACCTAACTCTTCATAGGCTTTTTATACAAACTCTTCCAAACTCCTTATCACTGAAAAAGTGGAAGTACCATTTAAGTCTGATCATCGTTAAATCAAACCTGAACATTTGTTTCTTCCTCATATTTTCTTCAGAAGTGTCAGTGCTCTCTGTTATCTCCACTAGAACAAGAATTAGACTCCCAAAAGCAAGACACTGGATTTGTTTTATGCCTCTCTGTCTTTCATTCTGTTTATCATTCCATCTTTTTTGATGCTCTTCCCAAGGGGAAAACTTCAGCAAATGATAGCATATCAAAGACCACAGGTTCCTCTAACATCACAACAGTGGTTTGGAATGGTGACTGAGATGTAAACCCTTTTCTACAGATTAATGCTGGAGTTTTTTTATATTTTTATGTGCTGCCTCTAGCTAGGTCAGGCTCTAGAAATATTGAGTTAAGTAAATATAGAAGAAATGGAGGAACATAAAATTGCTTTTTGGTTTGCAAATATATAAGAGTGTATATATATATTTATATTTATGTATCTCGCAGCTATGCTGTCTTAAGAACTTCTGAAGAAAAATAAATGTGGTTTTCTGTGGATGGATAATTCTTCTAGTAATTTCCTGGTGATGATAAAAGTATAAGAGAAGCTGTGCCTACAACCACTAGTGACTACTAAAAAATATAGTTGAGAACTATCAGCTGAACATTGTGTACTTGACCACCTTTGACAGCTACTACTAAGCAGCTTGAAGATATTTGCCAGTGTTGATTTCATTTAAATACCGCATCTACACACAAGAAGCACTTTCTATCGCCTTTGAAGAATCTTTAATTAAATAAATATCATCTACACATGAACAAAGGAACCATGAGTATTGGTTCTGGCTGAGATGGAGTTCATTTCCCCACAGCAGCCCTCCTAGTGCTGTGCTTTGCGTTGGTAGCTGGAGAGGTGTTGATAACACCCCAGTGCTTTGGCTGCTGCTGAGCAGCACTGGCGCAGCCGCAGCACTGTGCCTCAGCAGTGCCCCCCCTCACGGGGCTGAGGGTGAGCAAGATCCTAGCAGGGAACACAACCCGGCCAGCTGACCCAGATTTACCAAAGGGATATTCCATACCATATGATGTCAGCTCAGGTATAAAAGCTAAGGGAAAGAGGAGAAGGGAGCAGTTCCAAGATTTAGGGTGTGCTTCTTATCACATAGTTAAATATTTTGGACATAAGTAACAGCACAGGTGCTACAAATAACCAAGTAATCTGCTACTATTTTTCTGCCTATCACACCATCATATCACACTGAAACTTCTTTCAAAAAAGGTCATTTATTTTCTCATAACTGCCATGGATGTGGAGATATCCCAGTGTGCAAGGATGCATCTTAATAATCATATTATTAACAGATTATTTAAAAAAACTTGCTGCACATATAGAAAGTCTTGAAAACATGATTAGACTATATTGTTGTTATCAAACTATGTCAGAAGTACTGAAAAAGTTTACTCCTAATTTATTAAGTTCTCTTCCTTTACCAGCAAACAAATAATATAATAGAGACAGAAAAGGAATGAATTCTGAAGCCTGGTCCACAGACAATTCAGCAGTACAGGCAGCTCTTTAGGTCCAACTAAAGGTGCCATCATACCCTCAATCTCTTACAGCACTGCTAAACAGGGTTTTTTACTACTCTATTAAGGATAGAGGGAGTGCTTTTTATGCTATAATTTATTAGTGGATAGAAACAGCTGTATATTTCCAGACTCAAAAGTAAACTTATACTTAGTGTCTGTCCCTACCTTGTCTAGTAAACTTTGAAATTTACGTCTTTATTTCTACAGTTTATTTGAGCATAGCAGCTGTTGCATAGCATATTTCTGATAGTTAGATCCTGACTCTGAACAAGGGACATTTCAAGTGATGTTGTCTCCATTGGGAAAATATGGATAAGGGTCATCCAAATTGCAAAATTATAATTTAGGAAAAAAACAACTGTGGTTGTGTCATGTGTTGTCCAAAATGAAAGAGCATGGGATGTCACCTTCTATAATACAAAGCATAAATATTTAGGGAACACAGTCTGAGATGCATTTAAATGTGTTAAATTTGAGTCTGGTTTTCTATTTCTTTGCCCTTTATATATGTGTAGTCATATGCACATATCTTTACATATAAGATTAAACAACATAAAAAGCATATATTTACCTCTCTAGCAGATTACTTATTCTCTGAGAAAGTGGTATATAAACTAACTGTCCTACTGACCAAAACTAGTACATTTTTCTATCTCTTGTATGTATTTCTTTTAACATACTATTATTACTAAGAAGTGTTTTTGTTATTATCATCTTTCAATTTTCCTTTATTTTTCCCATCTGTTGAACTGTAGCTTGGAGAAAAAAAAAAAAAGTAAAATAGGTAAATGATCTCTTCAGTCTTTTTAAGTTTGAATTTAATAAGAGAGAGAATTTCTTTGTGTGAATGTGTTACTGCTCCAAAATCTTCTTGGATTTTTTTCAAAGCTAATATTTTAACACTGTTGCCAGGAAGAAAAAAAAAAATTGCAAGCACAAGCTGCTGTTATGAAAACATCGCTCTTGTAATTCCAGGCTTGTGTTTAGTGTCCCCATGAGTGCCATTCCAGCACCATTGGCTTCTCTTCTGTTCTTGCAATTTCTGTTGATCGTGTGTGCATGGCCTCTTCCATCTGCTGACAGTAGGTCAAAGAAATAAGCAATACTGGTAATATTTTTCTTCACATAAATACCACTAAACTTTGAGTTACACATGCACACACCAAGAAAAAAGTAAGGTTAAACTTAGTGATATTATCACTCTAGCAGTATTCATCATATATATTTATATAATATATGGGGAAAATATCTTTGGAAAATAAAATTATTGGGGTAATTTGGATGACATGATACTGCTACATGTAATTTTCTTAACAATTTGTTGCATCCAAGTTAAAGAGTAATTTATACAACCTCTAAACAAGGCTGAAGAAGGGAGAAGTAGGAAGATAAATTCTAATCTAGTTCATACTGTTAGACATGATTTATTGGTTAACCCACACTTAGTCCCAAAGTGGTTTTTACACACACATGTGCACACAGGCACAGAGACACAGATATGCACATTAATTGAGGCAGATGTATATTAAATATCCATATATACTGCAACTACCTTTTTCACTACATAAGCATGAATTCAAACCAAATATTAGTGTTCATAGCAACACCTGTATCATTTCCTAATATCTGTGATAGCTTTCCCAAAGCTATATACATATATATATATATATATATATATATATACACAAGCTTATGCTGTGGTAGCAGGAATTGCACCTTTGGACCTTTGTTAATCCCCACCTTGTTCAACCTGTTATCACTGGCTCTAGCTCCTCACTTTGCATCTGCTTGGAAATATTTCAAATCTGGTGTGAATATGTTTTGTGATGATGTCCAGTTTGGTAGAATAAATAACAGATTTCCCTAAAGGTGTGTGGTTTTTTACCTCCAATTACTTCATGACGGTCTCTATCTACACAATTTCCTCAAATAAATTCTCAAAAACAATTTATAAAGAAGGATGTGACATCAAATACAACTTTTATCTTGTTAGCAGTTTCAACTTTTTCCCATATACCAATAAATACTGCAACTCTTTGTGTAGGAAACTTAATAGATACTGTGCAGCATCTCTGTAATCAGCTGTATCATATTTTGCACACATAGAGCGACACATAATGCATTCACTTTATAGAAATCCTGGAGTAGCACTGCAATTTATTTTTTCAAGTAATATTTTTTAAGGATTTTGAAATTATTTTGTTTTCTTTTTCAGATTTTTTTGTCTTTTATCTTCTTTTTAAGAGGACTATAGAGGAAAATTAGTTTAGAAAAAACTTAATTATCTGGGAATGTGTCTTGGTTTAAGACAAGTTAAGGGGCAGAAATTCCAAAATGAGTTACCTCCCCTTTAGTTTTAACCAATCCCTTTCCACCAATAGGAAGAAACAAATGATAGTAGATATAAGTGGGAAAATAACAGTTTACTAAAAAAAACCCCAAAAGAGCAACAGGTAGAAAAATAACAGTAATAATCACTAGTTGCAAAGTTTTTGAAAACTCAAAGACTCCCTGGGAAAAAAGATAAACTAAAAATGGTGAAGAAGTCCCTCCCCCAAGATTTCGTCCTCCACAGACAAGCACATGAGGGGAGACAAAGATGGAGGCAACCCTCCCTCCTCTCCCAACTATGCATGGAGAGAGAGAACAAGGAGAGAGGAAAAAAACCAAAACAACACAAAAATGAACCTCTGAGATACTAAAAAACCCCCTCTTCCCCCAAACAGCAACCAATATGGAGCGAAGAAAAAACAAAAAGAAAACCTAGAGTCCAAAAACATCCAAATGCCCCTCTCATCTCTCCATCGGCAGCAGATCCATCGATCAAGGTGGCTGGCACACTCCGGCAGCTGCAGCTTGGTCAATGGCTGGAACTCATGGAGGGACTTCGCCTTTTCCCCAGTAGATGGCTGGGGCGACTTGGACTCTGGGCCTTCCTGCCTTGACCAGATGCTGCTGGCAGGCTGGGGTGACTGTATGGAGTGAGGTTGCTCTGTTTTCCTTGGCGCGATTGTCACAGCTGTAGAGAGGTAGTTGCTGGATTTGCCTTGGAGCAGTCCAGGATCATGAAACGCATCCACTTGGAAAAACCCACATGAAGCAGCCCTCTCAGGTGAAAAACAAAACCACCATGGGAGCCTCTGCCCACACTGCCTCCCTGCGAGTTCTTTCTCCCTGCGAGAATGAAAAGGAAGGAGCAAGAGCCAAGAGGGAAGAGAGAGACTCTGCCTTGAGTGCCCTGGCGTTAAAGAGACCGGTACCTCCTGGCCCCATGGTTCTGTTTCTGGCCACACCGCTGGGTCTTAAACATATAGTAATGATTTTGAGCAGAGTAGATATGGAATAGAATAACATTTTGAGTTACCCACGACAGAATGCTATCAAAGCATAGTGCTTTGGCATGTACTTAGGTATTTGGAGACCATACTGTAAACCAAGAAATGTTATATTTCTTTAAGTAGCTGTAGACTACAATACAGAATGATAGTTTGATGTGTATATTTTAGAAATAACTCTGATGTTCAAAGAGAACTGTGGAGAGGTTGCACTTGGTTTAGCTCTATTTAAATGGTCTAGAACGTATGCCTTCATGGTTTTTTCCATTAAAAATTAGTGAACAGCAGATTTGAAATTAGTTACAATTACAGCATTTAGTGATAGTGATCTTGCTCTTAATTACAATTTGTGTATTTAAGCCTATTATAAGTAATCTCAACACTGAAATTATTTGACTATATTTTTCTTTAATGATACCATTTTTCATTGCCAGAACACTGTAAGTAAGACAATAGAGATGTCCATTTTGGATATGGCATGAAGGAATAACATAGGTAGCCTGGAAAAGGAGCAATTTGTGTAACTTGTATCCATTAGCAATTAAGCATCTAGATTTAATTAATTTTAGAGAATCCCTCTGAAGACAATGGAAGACAACCTCAGAAGAAAATTTATCCTTTCTTGTAGCAACTTTAAAATACAGGTGGAGTCCCTCTTCTTTTTACTTCCTCTCTTATCTTTTATCAGAAGAAAACCATTTACCTTAGTCTAGATACAAAATGTAGGTATCTGAGGTTAGAGAAGATGGATTTCTCCTTGATGCATTCACCATGTGCAGGTTGTGTTCCTAGCCAGAAGTAAGCTTTCAAATAAATATCAGTCATGTCTTACTGATTTTTCTACTTGTTTTTGTTATAAGTAAAATATGCTTCCAAAAGATCTGCAGAATGTTATAGATAGCCTCTTGTTTATTAAAAAAATGGAGAGATGAGAATGTTTGGATTTTTTTTTACTGTTTGTTTTTTCTTTGGAGTTATTTTTTGAAGACTATATTTGAAATAGACAGAATAAAGTCCTTCTATAATTGAAACAAGTACTTTTAATATGCTTTATTCATCATAATTTAAGATGTTTATGGTAGGGTGAGCTGAGCATACACATAAACAATTGGGTAGATTAATTTCCTCTCACAATATCCTATCCCCTAACACATGCATGGGGAGAAGAGGACATAAAAAAAAAACATTACAAAGATACTAATTTTATACCTGTATGGAAATGTAAGTCTGTATATCTTGGTTCAAAAATCATGGAGCACAATGGGTAGGTGCTCATTGAAAACGGCAAGATTTAGACCAAATTCTGTAAGAATCCACACATTTTGCAGAAACCATGTCCTGCCAATATTATCTTCCTTATGGAAGGGATGTGTAAGGGTGTATTTGCCCAGCTTTAATGCATTCTAGTGAGGGAGATGTTTCAGCAAAGAAGTGCATCCTATTCAAAGGGGCTCCAGTGATTCCTTGTATTATACGGATTTACTTCACTGCTCTTGACAAATTACACTCTAAAAGCAAATACTAACCTGTATGAAAATGAACATGATGAGTATCTAATATTTGTCTACTGTTGAACTTGTGAAATCTTTCTGAGTTAATTTCAGCTTGATTACATATATGACTTGCTTTGCAAAGGCGAAATTACTTGAGTTATACTCTGCATCATACACTGATTCACCTCTAAAACTAGGAATTAACATGTATCTGTATCTGCACTAGGATCTCTTTCAGTAATTTTTCTAAGAGATCAAAAATTATAAAAAACAATAAGATTTTAATTTTAATATGTATTTTCTATTTGCAAAACAGGATTTCATGCTCTACATATTAAACAGAAAGACTGAATACCAAGTCTAAGATTGTATGCAATTTGATGAAAATTCAGCAGAGACTAACATGAAAAAAAGTTTTACATGGAAGATTTTTTTTTTTTAAATACCACTATTTCTAGTGGAAGCAACCCGACTAACTCATGATAAAAATGTTATCGATGCAAAAATGAAAAAACATCATAAAATAATACCAAAATTACTTTTAATGCAGAAAGTTCTTTAGGAACAGTTAGAATAGTTTTCTTCTTTGTCCAAAGAAGATGGTATCTTAGAATTTTTGAACATTTGAACAGGCTTAGAACACACAGACCTGATGTTTTTATTCTAAATAATATTCTGTATTCTGTATTCTATTAAAAAGTAGTTTAAAAACCAAATCAAACTACACCAAAACAAGGTATTGGACCAAAGTCTTTGTATTTCCTGACCTAAAAGACACATAACTTGGTAACATAACAATTATATTTATTTCACATGCAAAATTACTGTGAGGTAATGATACAGCAGATCCCTATTAACTGTATACTGATGCTTTAGAGACTTTCATTTAGTAAATGAATCATGTCACAGAATTGATTCGTGAACTCTCTGACAGGTACTATTTAATTGCTAGTATGCTTAAGAAAGTCTTGGGTGATGAAGACATACTACAGGAGAGATTTCAAGCAAACAGACATGGCCTGTGCCCTACCATTTGCTTTTTAGGGCTCTGTCTCTGTTTATTTTACAAACTCCTTATGTGGTCAAGGCCAAAAGTTTGTGTCCCCTTTTCCTGAAAATAATTCAACTGCTAACTTCATGGCTCAGTCCAGTATTTTTTACAGAGAACACTGTTAAATTTTCAGAATCAAAGGCTTAAATGAAAGAGAAAAATCCAAATATTGACTTCAGCTAACTGCATTATATTATGTAAATATCCATCCTGGTATTTTGAATGGAATGGAAAGGAATCTTTATATCCTTGTAAGTGTTGACTAATTTAAAGGAAGATACATACTTCAAACACAGGATTGCTCTGAAGGATCATACAGATTACTGAATTAATGCCGTTAAATTCCCACAAAGACTTCTTCAACAGGGAGAAGAGAATCATTGATCATCAGGGCTCATAGAGACACCTATATGAAACTGCTGTAAAAAATATATTAAAAAAAACCAAAACAACAAAACAACAAAACAATAGAACAACCTTATTCCAGACTGTGAAATGTTATACACAGCACATCATTAGGAGAAACTCTTTAGCCTTGCAAATTACTCCAATAAATGAAAGGTGCTACAGCAATTCAGAGAAAACATCTAGGATACAAAAGAAATGAAGTAGTGATAGTTGTAATTATCAGAGTGAAAAAGGCAAAATTTATTAATCCTGATTGAATTTATTTTCAAATTTGGGGAATATCCTGAATGGTTAATATTATGAAGTTAAAATAAGTAAATTATTAAACATATTATCACAAAAGTTAAGTTTTATGTTATGTCACTCATTGATTTTACTGAGTTTCATCGAACTGTAGGAAGATTTGGGTTTGATGCAACTTCAAAGGTCATCTAGTTCCAACCCTTCTGCCATAGGCAGGGATGCCTTTCACTAGACCAGGCAGCTCAAAGCCCCACCCAACCTGGCCTTTAGGTAAATACTTCTAGGAAAGGGGCATCTAGAGTATCTCTGAGCAAACTGTTCCAATGTGTCACCAACCTCACAGTAAAGAATTTGTTTCTAAAATCTAAAATCTAAACATTCCCTCTTTCAGTTTAAAGCCATTCCCCCTTGTTCTAACACTACATGTGCTAGTAAATAGTCCTTCTCATGCTCTGTTGGAAGTCCTGTTTAGGTACTGAGAGGTTCTATTCCCAAAGCCTTCTATTCTTCAGGCTGAACAACCCCAAATCTCTCAGCCTGTCTTCATAGGAGGGATGCTCCTCTGATCATCTTTTGTTACCTTACTCCAGCAATTCCATGTCTTTCTTATGTTGAGTGCCCTGTAGCTGGATGCAGAACTGCAAGTGAGGTCTCCCAAGAGCAGAGAGGAAGAGAAGAACCACCTCCCTCGACCTACTGGCCACATTGCTTTTGATCCAGTCCAAGATACAATTGTCTTTCTGGACTGTGCTCAGTGCTGGGTCATGTTGAGCTTTGTAATCCAACACCCTCAAGTCTTTCTGCACAAGGCTCCTCCCAGCCTGTACTTGTGCTCGAGATGGTCCCAAACCAGGTGCAGGACCTTGCACTCTTGGCCTCATTGAATTTAATGAAATTTATGCAGGTTTCCCTCTCTAGGCTGTCTAGGTCCCTCTGGGTAGCATCCCTTCCCTCCAGCTCGCTGACTGAACCCCACAGCTTGGGGTCAGAGAGCTTCCTGTGGATGTACTCAATCCCTCTGTCCATATCATCAGCAAAGATGTTGAAGAGCATTGCTCCCAATACCAACCACTGAGAAACATCATGGTCTCAATTTCATTATGAAACTTTTTTTTTTTTAATAGTATCAGGGCAGAATACAAAATTCAGTTGGTTTTTTGGTTTTTTTTTAATCCTGACCCCCTTTGTTTCTCTGTTTCAGTGTCCACTGCTGTAATTCAAGTTTAGATCTCATTCCTGTTTATGACATTATTTGCTATAGTTGAATAAAGACAAATTAATGTGTTGCTGTTTCTTTCTAATTGTTAGTTGTTCATTAGAAAAAAGCTACCAAACATACCCCAAGACCTCTAGGGCATTTCTCTTGAAAATCCACCTCCATTAACTGATGCTAGAACCCTTTATGTAATCATGATCATATCCAAATCCTGATCACTTTATCAGAAGTACTTTCCTTAACACTTTTTTATTTCTGTAAATAATTTTCCCATTTGATCAATTTTTAACTGATCATTTGTTCCTTCCACAGACATTACATTGCAATAGCCAAAGAGAATGCTGTGAGCTATTGCATGGTTGTCTATGAAATACACAAGGCCAGATTTATTTGAAATATCTGATCTTTGTGCTAAAATATGCCTGTAGTACACAAGCACTTAAGCAGTAGTTAAATCAGCATTTAGCACCACAGCAGATTATGGCACTACTTTGTTCCAACAGAATGCATGCAGACATCAAATACTTTTTTTTCCTAAGTTCATGTACACATTTGAGTTGTTTTGGTTGTTTGGGATTTTTTAATTATTTAGTATATATGTCCTTCTTAGAAGGACAATCACTTAATATTAATTCAGCATGGAAAAATTTGTTCCATCACAATTTTTAGATTAAAAACCCCACTATTTGAGCCTGATAATACAAATGCATATGTTTGTGTGTAACAGAGAAAGTATGACCCACTTCACAAATGAAACAGAATTTCTTAATCTGAAAGATTCAATTTCATTTCTTCTCTTCGCAGTTTAAACTGCAGATGCAACTATCAGTCTTGCAGTTCCAGTTCTGAGTTTTCATTATCTGTTCTTACAGTCTAACTTTCTCACTCTTTTGTCTAAAAACTAATTAATTTTAGAACTGGCAGAATCCCAGGAGTTATCTCTACTTTTTGAACAGTCAATAGGCATAATATTTCCACTTCCATTTAACATCAGAATCTGAAGTCTAACTTAATTCTGTTGGAAGAGGAGACTAGGACAAGGAAAACTTGCTAATGCCTGGCTTTTGCTGAATGTGAGATTGTACCTCATTGGTCAGTTCATAAATTCCTACTAGACTATTGTTTTCTTTACACATGTATTACCTATACTTCAAATCTAAGTGGTATGGACTGTTTAATGGTATAAGCTTAGATTTTCGTTTCTGATTTAGCAATACACAAACAAATCTAGAAAATAAAATTATATATTTCATATTCTACTTCATTCACACTAGATGTTATGCAGTTATGTCATTGTTTACTGTGACAGTCATAAAATCAATTACATAATCTGTTGTAATTTGAACCATGTAGCTAAACACTGAAAAATGTCTCTGTATTTAACTTTTCTATCAGTCCTTATCAATCACCATTTATTTTTCCCAACAGAAATTTTTAATTTAGTGTATGTGAAATACTTACTGCAGTGGCAATCCTTTAAGTCTTTCATATATTGGTCAATCTTTGATGTCCTAATAGCATCTAGATTCAAAATGCTACAAAATTGTAAGACAAAGAATTAAAAGGATTCAGGATACTGTGAGAGTGGGAAGAGGTCTTTCTCTTTTTTTTTACTACAGTCTCTTGCTTGCTTTCTCTTTTTTGCAGAGATAATTTGATCTTTTATCAAGAATAGGAGCTTGGATCTTCCCCTGAGGGTTGTTACTCTCTTGCTGGAGACTATTACACAGGAACATGAAAATCTCCCCAAAGGGAATTATTTTGGTATGAGAAACACTATGCTATTACAGATTAATTTCTCTCCTAAAATCTATTGATTTCACACTGATTTCCCAGTGCTCTGTTTTGTTCCAACATTTTGCCACGGAAAAGAAGAAATATTGCAGCTGGGGTTAGGAAGAATGGAGGGAACTATTTGGGTTTACCAGTTCTTCTCCCTGTTAGAGTGGAGAGAGCAGCAGCAGTGCCATGATTATAGAAAAGAAATGAAAAAAAAGAAAGCTAATTGTAGTATAGTAGGTTTGAGTTGTGCAGGGTTCAATAAAAGCAAGGTCAAGCAAGACAAAGCAAAGCCACAAAGGTAGCAGCACATGTATCTCAGCTATTTAACAGTATGTACACCAAATGATTTTCCTCTTTGGAGATTACATGATGCAGATATGAACAGTATATTGACTAATTTCAATGTTCTGACATTTTGTAAACCAGATGTTGACATTCTTATGTGATACTTCTTATGGTATACTGAAGAGATTTTAGTTCTTACTTACTGTGTCTTCCCTGTGCTTCAGACAATGTATAGTCCATTGCATTAGCCTTTTTTCTCTTTCAAGATGATTCAGCACATTAAATCTTAGCCTTTGATATAGACTGCTCACAAGGGATCTCTAAAAAATCTTATCAAGAAATGTGTACTGTATATCTTCATTGTTCTGGTAGCTTGATTAACACTGAAATCTGATAAATTAGTAAGACATAACTTTTACTTTACAAAGATAAAGCAAAAAGATGCACAAGAAATAGTTTGTCAATCAAGCTGTAGTTTTCCAAATTTGCACTCTTAATATAGTTTCTAAGATTTCAGATTGCTGTGGGTATAATTGTTTGGAGTACTCTATGGCTTTTTTCAAGTTATTATATTACAATTATTCAGTGTTCCAAGAAACTTTTCTTGTACTGATTTAATAACTGATAGTAATCCAGATTCAGCAGTTTCTTTTTTTAACTGTTCCCTGTGTTCAGTTGTAAAGAGATTTATAAAATATATAAAGGTGTCTGTTCTGCATTTGTTTTTTCTCAAAGGTTATTACTTATCTAACACCATGTATATACATAAACTTTTAAATATTTATTTGCATAAATATATCAAATAGTGCAAATAATGTTGTTACAATATATGCTTTTTTAATGTTTGGGTTTTTTTAACAGTGGCTCCATGTTGCATTTCAGTAATTAACACGTGACACTCTTTACATAAATGCATTCTTTCATGACTTTCTCTTCGAAGTGAACCCATGACTACTGTGCAAATTCTGGGAATAGTTAATGTGCAACACGATCTGCACATATACTGCTAAGCACAGAGCATCTTCTCTTTATTAACAGTATTGAGAGTACCTAGCTATTATGTGCCACTTTTCCTCCATGAATATTAAAGAACTTTTTAACGGCAGGTAGCATCACTGCTGCCTTCCTTTATGAATAATATTCATGAATCACAGAAGATTAATTTGCTTTTTCCAAGCTGTGCTATCAGAGAAGTGTTGGTGAAAGTATTACAAGGTACTACAACTTGGATTTTCTTTGTTTCCATGTCAGTGTGAAATCCTATTTCTCTCTTTTAGAAAATACAGTGACAGATTTTTCTCTTACAATCACATAGATCTGAGGAGATGATCAGCAGCAGAAGACCAAGTGGGTTATTCTGGAATGTGTGAAGAGACATTAAAGACCTATGATTACACAACTGAATTGAGCTACAAATAGCTGAGCTCCAAGACAGAAATTCAAACGTGAAATTTCTTGAACTGTGCCCCTTTGTAGCAGTTAAAAGTCTCTTCTCTGTGCTGTAGGATTGATAGCCCTGAAGTACTAGAAACATTTTTTACCTATTTTGTTCCAAAACACATACATAGAAGATGTTGTTATATTTCTGAATTAGAAAGTTAGTCAGATAAGTATGACATTTTCATTTTTTTAATGTTTAATAGTTTAAATTATTTATCATCTCATTGTTTTAACATACTCTAATTTAAAGTCCAACCTATATACTGCATAACTTCCATTTAGAGTTTTCAAACTGGTGATATTGTCATCACTGAATGATGCTGTCATATAAAGTGGCTGTTCATTTGTGAAGAAGTTTAAACAATCTATTCCTGTAGTTGCTTAAAGAAAATGAAAAAAAGAAAAAAGCTTTTCTAGTTCTTGTATTATATGCCCATTCCTAGAGAAAGCACAGTTGTTATTCATACAATTTTCTCAGGAATTGAAAATCCCACGATTGGTGTACCGACCATCTTGCAAATATTTTATTACAAAATTTATTTTTTTCCTCTTCTTTTATTATTTTCATTGCAGTAAAAAAAAATTAATATATTATTTCCTAGACAGCCTAACTTACTACTATATTCTTTGTATTAGTGTGCCTTTGTAAGCCATTTTCTTTTACATGTTATAGAAACAGTCAAATTCCTGATGCAGAAGATAATGTCTTAAGTTATTCTGGACTTTTTTTCTTACATTTGATATAGGAAAGATAATCAGTATAGAGCTTGCCTTTTTTTCCTTCATTTGAGTATTGATTAATCTGCACTTTGAATCTGCTAACACTTTGCTCCTTGATGATAACATTTTCTCTGCCTGGAGGTTCTACTGCAGTAAAGTCTTGTGCAATATCGGTTTTATTCTTCATTTCATATCACAGACAATAGCATGTCACATGTGCAACAGTTGTATTAACATGAAAGTTGTGAATATTGGATGTCATTGTAGCTATGTGCAATATAGCAGTAGATATTCAAATTATTGTCCCAGAGCTGCTGCATCTTATAAAAGATGATCTCATGGAAGGTACTTGATCAGCATGCACTCCCCTTTTAGCATTTTCCATACATGATAAAGCAAAACATGAAAAATAAGAAAAGAGACCCACTGAACATATGTCTCGCTAATCTACATGACCTGATTTTATCAAGAGCTCTTATTAAGCGACTGCAGCTCAGATCTGTCAGAAATTCTGTTTTAAATCTCAGTTCATTTTCAAAACTAAAAAGAAATGCATTCAAATAGATTCAGTCACCATAAATGTTTATAAATTCATAAAACTGAGGGAAAGGCAATAAACAATGAACTATTTCTTTGTCCAAATTTCTTCAATTCCAAAGAGCTTTTAAATAAAAGACTGAAACAAAGGAAAAATAATGACTATACTGCTTTCTTAGTGCAACTACTGGCAACTCTGGTCAGTGTGGATGAAACTCATTTAAATAATCATTTGTTTTCTAAATGATATCACAGAAATAAATAAACTTGCAGATGTATAGAGGCAAAGGCTGCATTCATTTGTAATTACCTGCTGAACACTGAAAATATAACTTTTTTGTTGAATATAGTTTAGTGAACCCTTTGAACATGATGGTATAGGAAAAATAGAGTGAAAAGTCATTGGAGACAGTTGTTGAATAACATGTATTAACCATGTGATGCATTTTTTAAAGAAATTTGTTGAAATGGCAGTAGCAGCTTTTGCTGTTCATACAATGCCACGTGAAGCTGTGCACATTGTGGACACCAATACCAGAACATATTCTGCTGAGTATTTAGAAACAAATTTTCACAGGCAGGAATTCCATAAGCGGTTTTTTCACCTGAATTCCAATTAGATAAAATTTACAGACTGAAGTTCCAGAAACAAGAGGCAGGATGACCTTGTCTAACTTCCTGTGCTTAGAATGGCACTCAGTTTATCAAAAACAAATATCCACTGTGTAGGTATTGTGGGCATCTACATAGATCTATTAATTCAGAAATATCTTTATGTGTACTGAAGATCATTAGGTTAAGTGATAAAAGGCTTGACTCTCCACGTTAAAAAGAGCATGGAGAAAGAGTCACAGGTAGAGGAATCAGAATAAACTAATCAGAAATGTGAGCACCCGTGCTCGTAACTAGTCTCATGACTGTCACAGGAAAGCCATCACCCTCATGGTCTGGGTATGAAAGAAGATTAGTCAAGAAGCACCTCTCTGGATCACCTTTCAGACTAAGGAGGCTTACTGCCCAGAGTATGGAACTCATGGGAAAAGGGGACTATCATCTTTGGATTGCACAAGAGTTATTATGGTATTTTTAGGGCTGGTAAAGGAAGGGATCAAGGTATTTTGCGGGGAAAACTACCATGGGAATGTAGGCGTGAGGGAATAAAAGGGAATAGTTTCCTGTAAGGAGGCTGATGATCATTACACTTCTCTGGTCATTCTTCAAATACCTGGTTACCAGAGATGGTTCTGCCTTCTTATTAAATTCCATTACCAAATATTTTCCTGTTAAGGGTTCTGTCTGTTCTGTGTGTGCATGTGTGTTTGTGTGTGCATATGCAGTAACCATAATAAATCCATGGGTCACAGGTGTCCAGGTGATTCCAGGGCTTGCAGCTAGGGAAAGTGAGGTTATGTAAGTCAATGTGATCACTAGTGGGTATCAGTCTGGACTACCCAGCAAGTAAATATAAGGCTTGGAAATGGCAAAATGGAGTGGCTGTAAGTTGGGGCCAGGGATGTGTATCTCTGAGTGAGACAGATGTAGAACTTGGCTACTGGAGAGACCAGCACGTCCAAATCAACTTCCAGAGGGACTGCAGGATCTGGGGTTGACTGAGAGAGTATGAGGCAACTGTCCATGAAAGGATACAGGCCCAGACACTAGACAGACTCATCGTTTAAGATCAGTTATTGTCGGATACATATTTATGTATTTACATAAGCGTATATTTCTCACTTTTGGATGTTCATTCAGATCATTCAGAGTCAGGAACAGAATAAATTTGTCAGTGTTTCCCGTTTCCTTGACTGCTGAAGGTTTCTGTGTGAAATGACCTTCAGAAACAATTTGGTGTATATTTACACACATATTGTATTAGCGTGTGTATGTGCCTGTTGAGTATATGCTCACCCTTGCTCCTGGTTGGATGTGGAGGCATAGAGCTGCAGCAGCCAGGTCTGTATTGGACTGGAGGATTTGGCAACTCGTGGCAAGCAAAAATGGGGTTTTATAGAAAATGACAATTTTCTCATTAAAAAAAGGATAAAATTACATTGGAACAGATGAACAGATAAACAGTTTTATGTAGATTTCCATCTCCCCCACACTCCATAGAAGGTATATTTTCAAAGTGAAATGCATCTTATCTTAACAAAGATGCCTACAACAGCTTCTGTACATTCCTGTTCCTTCCATTAAGGATGAAAATAGCCTAGAAAAATAGCTTTACTAGTGACACTAATTTTAGACAACTAAAAACCATGAACCACTGTTTCTTAGACCCATGCTTAAAAGCTTACCACTGAGTGTTCAGGTGACATCTGTTGCTTCATTTAAGGTATTAAATACTATGACTGATTATCTTTTTATGATTATTTTACATGCTCTATGAAGCAGAAAACATACCCTACTAAAATATTATTTTCTGCAGACTGAGACTTCTAGATAATGTTTTGTGCTTTGCATTTCAGATTTGGAAGAATCCTGTGTCCCTCTTACGGGTACATTAAGGTCAGTCAGTGTCCTGTTTTGTTCTCTTGCTAGCATATCCTGTATTTGTTCACTGTATCATTACCTTGCTTCACCATACACTGTTTCTTATCTTGTTATTTCTTCCTTTTCTGCCTATTACTGCAGTTCTAGCTTTGGAGACATTATTCATAAGGACAGTAACCTTGATATTAATGTCAGACCCTATTAACTGTAAAAAAAGAAACTTCAGTAAAGTATACGCTAGACATGGACAAGATTTTTTTTATAGGAAGAGAAAATATTGTTCTTCAACCAGAAGAGAACACCATTCCTAATTTTTCTGTTCATAAAATAAATCTAATCAAAGTGATTATACAGATTTTTTTAAAATGGGAAAAACAATATAGTTTACCTAAAACCTCTTTTGTGGAGCAAAAAAATTTCACTCTGAAAGTCTGACACACTTTTAAGCACCTGATAACAGAGATCTATAATGGAAAATGTTAGGCACTCTTCACTACAGATTTTTCTGGCACTTTCAGTCATCATTCTTTCCTCAGTGAAGAGGAAATACATGGAGAAACATTTGAAAAAACTGGAGAGACCTCTGTTCATTTGAAAAGAAGAGAAAGTATAGAAAGAAAATACAAAAAATGTATTGCTTCACGTGGAAAAAAATACACATGCAAAAAAGAAAAGGTACCAAATTATTGCTCAGACTGCTAGTTTTCAAATTTGCTAGTTCATCATGTGTCCTTTATTTGTCCTACTTTCTGTAACGTAGTTTTAACAACTAGTTGAAGTACTATCTTATATATTTGGGTATAAATTCACTTGATTTTTCCAGATTTTTCTTTTTTAATGAAAATAATTTGAGACTAATAAATAATAAAAATAATTTGAAAAAAGGAACTCTAATGATCATTCATCACCCTCTGATGTCTGGTTGCTTGTTGCATTCCTTTTTTCAGAGCACATCTAAAATGAGACTGTAAATAAAGCAAAAAGAGGTCTTGACACGCCTACCTCTGTAAGTGCCAGAACAAAGACCAAAGAGGATAAAACCAGAAGTCTATTTCTATTTCTGAACAATGGCTGAATAGGAAGATGGAAATGGAAAATGGGAAATAAAAATATGTAGAGAGTATCAAATAATCTTCCCTTTTGTACAGTCTCACATCTAGCAGTCAGTACATTAAGTATTGTTAAAGCTCGGGTTAGCTTTAAATCATACATATGCAAGTTTCACTGCAATTGTTTTGTATTTTTGACTGCATTTATGACAGTATATTTATATCAGTAGAAGTGCAGTAGTAGAAAGGAAACTGGGCCTAATATCTTTAGGACACCTTCATTGTGGAGGATGTCACAAACGCAGTCCATTGTAATAAGTCAAAACATTTTCAGATTTATTGTAGACCTACAGCAAATCTACATCTTGGAGTTTGAAAACTCTGAATATCCTGGATCTGCAGATGTTCAAGGGCATCCAGAATTTCTGGTATCAACCAGGAGCTGAGTTACTATTGCAGACTGACTTGTCTTCTGGGTTTCTGAAATACCAAAGCCGCTCAGTTCTGCAAGGTTTCTTCAAACAGGCAAATAAAATTATCCGTTGTATGTATGTAGGAAAAGTATGTGACACTGGAGGAGTTTTACAGGTCTGGAACGTGATCATTGTACTGTTAAATTCTTAGAGCAATCCCTGTCATGTATTTTGTCTAGGCCAACTAGTACTTTCCCAAAGAATCACTGGTTAAGGGACCATTTTAAACAGATGGTTTGGATGCTGCCAGCTTGCTTTGGAGATTAGAAGAACTGAATTATGAACAATGATTCCATGAGAGGTGGAACTTAGTTTCTGTGAGTAGTCCTATATGTCATTCTTTTTAAAACTCAACTGAGCTACAAGATGATCCAAGTAAAACTGTAACTGAGAATTCAGAGGTTACAGAACATGATGGAGTGATCAAAGACCCTTAGCAGAGGTCACTGCTGTGCTTCTTGTTCAAGGGGGAAGAAAATCTAGGGAGGCATTTTGCAGTTGTATGCTACCTCCCTTTCTGGGTGAGTTTGATTCTAATGGCTGGTACTTCAAAGAAACTGATCTCTGCCTCTGAGTTCATTGGGATGCCACACACTCTACCCTGTTATATTGAGAAGCAACTGTGGAAAGGCCTTATTTGTGCCACATGTCTGTATGAACAAAAGGCAGCTAATGCTAAGAATTATAAAAACTGCTTGGTTGACTTTTCACTGTTCTGCTCTGCCTACACATTGCATGTCGAGCATCTTCTAAAATATTTTATTTTTTTTTCTACTGCAGATGAGGGAGATAAAAACAGTGGCATAAAACATGTGCCCAGGTCAGCCAAGAACAAAAGCTGTAAGTAAGGACTAAGTTACAGGGCATTGGTATGTGGTGCTAATTGAAGAACAGGGCATTACTTTATGCAATCTATTTAGGCAGTCAGCTGTAATGCCTAATAGTTTTTCTTTTTATAATCCAGTGTTGTTTCTCCCACATACTACATTTACTTGATAAAGTGAGGATGATTTTCTTAATTTGAGTTTAATGGTGTAGTGCAAAAAGAGGAACTTGTTCACTCCAAATGTGTTAGCTAAACTGTGATTGCAAGCATTCAGCTATGAGCCTCTGGGTTCCACAGACACAGTTCAGTGTAAAATATATGCTGTTGCTGCTAAAAGCTGATCCTTTAGGGAAGTGGGGAGCAGGGTTAATTTTCAGCCAAATTATTTACCTGATATAGCTCCCAGCAGGGCAATGAGAAAATCAGTGCTGGCACAAGGGAAGCAGTGGGAATAAACGTTTGAGAAGGCAAGTAAAACACTATTTTTATAAAGAACTCTTACTTATGATGTGCTAAAGAGGATGAATAAAGAAAAATTAAGGTGGAAAAACATGTTTTAGATTTCCCAATTACTTATTTTTACCTTCTTTATCCAGAACTAAAATCCTTAGTTTCCCCATAACCACTCTATCTGGCAAGTATAACAAAATTGTGGCTAGCATCTCACTGTCCATTCTAATTTTCCTTCCTATCCATTTACTTCATGAGAAACATGAGACAAATAGCAGCTTCTGTACAGGTTACAATCTTGTCCAAATAGGTTGTCACAGCAAGGGAAAAAAAAATCTAACATGTGCCTAGTTGAAACACGGTTACAGTGATCCCTCAGGGTATATTAAAATATTTTTCTAGTGACCCAAATTCCAGCATATTAAATGGTACACGTATTTAATGAAATGACGTTTCTTTTATATATTTACATATATATATATATGTATATTTATTTATAGAGCTGAGAAAACACATTAGATGACATTATTATAACTGACATTGACGTGTTTCCTGACTTCTAAATAAATAACTCTACAACTTTAATCTTTTTTTAAGGTATTTTATTGCATTCAATATATCATATTCTGTACAGATAATGCATTGTATTACATATAGTATGAGCCAAAAAAAATTATATGTATAAATTAAATAAGATCACCTTTGACCTGCTTTCCTTCAGGCAGTCTGATTAGACCTGGTTTTAGAGGACATGCAGTTTAGTGACTAGTGGTGGTATTTTTGCAGTGGAATAGATTACTTCATTTAAAGGACAGTGGAGCTTTTTGAAATCAGTGATTGAAAAGTTTAGCAACAATAATTCCTAATCATAGTTTCTTCATAATCCCGGTGGTAAGGTGGTTACAGGCACACCAATCTATTTTATTGCATAAAAAGATTTCATTTAGTATTTTACACTGAGAAGGCAGCTGGTGGTATTTCATTTCACTTTGGCAAACATAGAAAGCAGTCATTATATAGCAGTTAAAAACATACTTAAAACATTCCTCATTGGTTGATTTTATATTCAGACAGGTTATTTATATACAGTCATGCAATGCCTTGTCTTCACAATACCACCATTTTCTTTAAGTGAAAAATACAAGAAATAAAAACCAAGCAAATCTTTTTATAAGGAGATTATTTTAAGAATGTATTAAACTTCCAGAAAGCTAATGTCTTTCTTGAATATATCCAGGTCTGATCTAAACAGTAATACTTACGAGATACCAAAGGAAATAAAAACTGAAGTGAAAGAGAAACGTTTTTGCTTGCAGGGCCTTGAAATTCCTTAAGGGGGATTTTAGACATTTCTTAATTCATATGTCCCAGGGAAAAGGTCAATAATATTTAAAAAGCTAAATTGAGATTTGTAAGCTACATCGCAGTTTCAGGAACAGTTTTAGGAATCTGAAAACAGACTGGTGAAAAATAGAAGTCAGCACTGATATAGAGAAAGATGATTTTTTTTCCTATTGTCTACAAACACTGCATCGCTTTCATTATGCTGAAAAAAATTGAATACATTGGCCAGAAAATATTCTAAAGTGTGAAGCATTTACTTTTTGACAGTGTTAAATCTGGAAAATCTTTTGTATAGATGGAAACTCTTTGATTGATATTAGAGTAGAATTTTTTTCCAGCATACCAGAAGATTGAACAGAGATCATTAGATCGTTTTACAAGCACAGGCACATTTGTGGATCTCCTGAGCACCACCAAGGCCCCTCTGCCCTACTGGGACTTCTGCTCATACCAGGATTGTTTCTGGCTATTTAATTAATGCTAATTGGTCAGATTAGGGAGGGCAAGGTTGTCTCCTTCCCTATCCTTATTCTTCCAGTTGAAAACATAAACATTTTCACACTCCATATCTTCTTACCAATAAGTGTGGTTGATCAGGTTTTTTCTTGTGATAATCTTCATTACCATTTCTTGGTCAGTTTTGTCTCTGCACTTTCTGTTTCATGGTTCTTTTGACAAGGTATCCTTGAAGAAGCAGGCATTCTCCTTCCACATACCCTTGCAGAGAGCAGTGGGAAAAGTTCTGGAATTTCCTTTCCCCCCCTTTTTCTTCCATTGTCTTCTTGATACAATCCCTCTTTCTACCCTGCTTGCTAGTAATTGGAAGACAGTGGCTTGGCATTACATCAAAGTAATATTTTTTAATGTGTTCAGAAAAAGCAAAGCCACAAAATGAGCTTTGATTTACTGATGAAAACAGTTTAATCAAAAGTCAAGTTTGGTTGTGGTTGGGTTTGTTTTTGGGTTACTTGTTTGTTTTGATTATTGTTTTGATTGGTTGTTGTTTGTTTAGCTTTTTTTGCTTAGCCTTTTTTTTTTTAATTTTCAGCCCTTTCTTTTTGGTAGAGAACAATTTTTCATCTCTATGGCAGAAAAATATGTAGGACTAAGACAACTAGTTGGTTTTCCAGGGATGTCATCTTTTTGTTTAAAAACACAAACATTTGAAAGGTTGTGGCCAGTTGACTGCAGTTGCTGAATGTTGCTCCATGGAGTACATTGTCTGTTCAGTATGCATGGATTTTCATGTCTAACACACATTAAAGCTCACTTATGAACACAAGTAAATAATACACTTGTTTTTCATCAGTGACTATTTCTGTGGCATTTACGGGCATAGAGGAGACATGAAGAATTTAACTAGTTTTTTCTGAAGCTCTAATGACTAGGTGTAAACTACTCTGAAGTAACATATAAAGATTTAAGAAGCAGAGAGCTATTGTTTGTGCTGTCACAACAAAGTTCTTAGCCTTGTAACTGCTCTCTGTGCAACAATGCTGTACACTTATTTTTCTTTTTTCCCAGAGATGGGTTATTTTTCTTCCAAGTTTTTTGTTGCCTAGTTGCTTCAATGCTGAACTCTATTTCTAATGTGTTTATTTCAGTATTACAGTATAATTTCCATATGGCTCTGCTTTTGATGGCAATGTGAGTCACTGATAATGATAGGTGAAGGAATAGTCCTCTGAATGTACCCTCCTTTTTCTAAATTGTGGAGGAGTTAAATCTACCTACTATTTTCTTTCAGCCATTTATCAAAATAAGGATTATAAAAATACAAAGATCTTGTTCTTATGGCCTCTTTACAACTGCATGTAGCTCTTAGAATATATGTTAAAAGACAGAATTTTTTTATAGGGATGTGTTGAGGGACATCTTTGGCCATCAGGAAACAGAAGATAAGCAAACCAGTCATTTTATTCAGGTATGAAGTCAGACATTTTATTAGGCAGGGTTACAGAGAGAGGAGATGTTGTCTGTTAGACCAAGTTTTCCAATAGCAGAAAAAAGAATGTTTTCATGCACATAAGCCCCATTTCAGGTATACATCCATATTTGTGTCATACATTTATAACTCCTGTAGGAGGGCTTTAAACTGACAAGCAGTTCTGCTTTTTCCAGGTGTATAATAAACATATTAACTCTCCTTACAAGCTCTGACTTAGTTATTATCCTCAGACAGTCATAGATGCAGCAACATGAGTCACATGTGATTATATGACTGTGACCAACATTGTTTTTTGAGCAGAAGCCTATTTAGGATCTTCTGTTGGAAGCTGTTAATTTCTTTAAAACCCTTTTCAAAGTAGCACTGTATAGTGAGTCTCTAAATCATATCTCGAGTCACTATTTATGTATCAACACTTGGGGTGGCACTCAAAGTGCTACTTAACTCTTCCCCTTTCGCTTCACAAAACTGCTATTTGTGTTGTTACCATACGAAGATCTCAGCTAGAGAAATGTTAAGGAACTTGAATAAGATACAGGTCTTGTAACTACAGCTGGCAAGGTGGCCCAGAACAAAGCAAGAAGGAGAACCACAGGTAAAGACTATAAAATTCATCACCCTAGAGTCTGAGTTTATGGCATCCAATGACTCACAGGCATGTAAAGAGGCGGTATGGTAAGTGCACAATTTTTTGTGTAGTAGAAATTTAAAAACTTAGGTAATTTTTCTGCCTTGCTCTGATCCACCATATTTTTTTCTATTCTTTCATACTATTTATTTTTTCCTTTCGCACCGTTTTTGTTTCCTAGGTTTTTTGCTTTTATTATATTTACATTTGAAAGCCCAAAGTCCTATTCCTGTAGAAAGTGATTACCTGCCCTGAGAATTTTTCATGTATTTCTTTCCTCAATTTTTCCTCTCTAGTATTTGCAATTGTGGATGGAATGCCAGATAGTCTCTTTAAAATATGTAATTTCTACCTTGTCTTTTCTACCTTGTCTATTTCTGCAAAACTAATTTTTCTTTCTGCTTTAAAGAATTTTCTCTACTAACATCTTTTGCATTTCTTTAACTTTGTAGATGATTAAGATTCTATTTCTTTTTCTGTCTTTTTTTTCTATTATCTTTCTCCAATTTTAATTAAACATCCCTTTAAACACTAGTCAGGTCTTATGGTTATTAAAAAAAAAAAAGTGATAACAAAACTCTAGACAAAACATAAATCTTATTGAAGTTAATAGGAGCTACTTCACTGGCAATTTGATATAAGGTTGTTAGAGTAAATTTCATGGGGATCTGTGTTGTATAGAGTCAAAGAGAACTGATTTTAGCTGTCAAACGTTTTTTTGGAATTGCAAACCTTAAGCTTTACAATTCACTTTATATCTCTACAGACATAAATTAAAGGATGATTTCTCTATGAACTATACAACAAAAGAGTAATAGATATCTTCATTACCCACTCTCAGTGTTAATAGGGTCTTATTCCTACAAGTATATGGAGACACATTTAAACATTTAATAAAGTTTCATTTACTGTGTTGCTGTTCACTTTGAATTTTATATTACTCTCTGCTAATTTCACTATGAGCAAAAAATTGTTATAATAATTGCAGTGTGAGGAGATTATTTACATTCATTTTACCATAGATATTTAATATTACATTAAATGTCACCACAAACTGTAAGTGTTGTGCAGCATTAAAAGAGACCAGAATGACTGCATTTTCACTAACAACCCACAAACTGTGTTTAAAGTCAATTTGATATGGTCAGTTCTCCATTTTTTTGGAGTATATCCACAGAATTAAATCAGCCTGCTAATACTGAAACTCAAGAACACGTTGCAGTTATGGGTCTAGTGTAGCTGTCTTTGAGTTGACTTTTGTAATCCTTCTTAAACACAACCTGGACCAAGTACAGCTGCTCTGATGAGTCCATACTGCACCTTCCAAGAAGGGATCGTTATGTTAGCACACGGATAAACCCAGTCTAGCATTAACAACTGTGCTGCTTTCAGGATAATAGCTGTAAGTGTAGGGGAACACAATGCAGCAACTTCTACTGTGCTTTTCATGCTTCAGATAGTGTGGCAGGGAGATTACTTTGGTCCAGCAGAATTTAATAACTTGGCCCCTATCCAATCCAAAATAGCCAAAAGGACTTCCAAGCCCAAGTGTAACCAGGAAAGTGTACAGCTGTATTTTTATAGCCCTGTGATTAAGCGAGTATAGATACAGGTCATTATATTTATTTCAGTGAAACAGTTAATAAAATATAACTCTTACAAATTATTTAGGTACCATTATAGTAGGCTTAGCATTAAGAGAAGAAGTATGTATAGGGATAAAAATGATTTAAAATAGTAACAGAAAAAAATAATAAAAATGTAACTGAGAATAAAAGAATTTAAAAATAGATATTTTGTAATGTACCGAAATCTGCTATCTTCTTTGGTGAGTTGCACGGTCTAGAAGTTGTGGATTAAGGTTCCATTCACGCAACTTTTCTGTGTTTGGATCCAGCGTCACCTGTAATTTCCAGGAGGCTCCAAGTGGGCTTAAATAACAGGTGATAGATCACATATATGATCAGTCTGTCCTTCAAGTAATATCACTCATTCCCCTTGCATGTAGAGTGGTTCATCTGTTTTATAGGAATCTATATTCAGAGCGGTTGGTAGTTTGAAATTTTCATGTTCAAGTCCTGAAGTTAGGTCACGTAGTGGGACACTCTGGGTTCTTTTAAGAACTCATAAGACAGCAAGAATAGGCTGGCCTCCTCTGAACTGAATATCTTATAATATAAGAAAAGCCCAAATCAATTTTTTTATCCATTTTTGAACGGACTACATGGAATATGCAGTTATGAGCAAGTGAAAATAAGCATTTTGAATCCACTATCAGGATTTTTATCAAGATCTAGAGCATAACATGTGGGAACAATTTTTGAAGTATATCTGGTCATTTGTTAGTAAAGCCTAGCTAGGAATACAGAAACCTTCATTTGTTCTATGTTACCAAAATTAATATCTTTCTATTTATGTGTTTTTCCAATCTGTGTAATATGGTCAAAGAATCCCGATTATATATATTTTGTTAATAACAGATCATCATGGTTTGTTGGGCAAATCCTTGACTTACTGGTCTTTAAAATGTCTCTTATATTGAAGACATATTAAAAGAAAATTATTAAAGCTGCAATATATGGTGTTTAGTACAAATTTATGTAATTATGGATGTTGAGCGTTCACATTGATTGTCCACTCCTACATATTGTTTAAAAGAAACACTAAAACAATCAAAACAAAAAATCTTAGCTTCCAACAAATAAAATAAAATTAAATATTTTTGGTGGTTGTGGTCATGGTGGTGGAGTTTGGGGTTTTTTGTTAGTACTGACTGTAAAATAATATACTGGGTATTTCCAGGATAATACAAATTAAACAGGATAACCCTCTGATCACCATCTTATACCACATACAACCTTCAGAGTAAAGGATAAGCTATTAATTTCATCTTCTATACTGTTTTTATCCCACAGTAAAAGAAGCTAAAATTTAAGTAACATTTAAAGCATGTTTTTTACAATCACAGATGCACAACTTATACATGTATGAGCAATATCATCTACTTTCAATCTCTTGCAGGGATTCTAGATGTTATTGTGACAGTACAGTTACAGTTATGGCTAAATTCCAAGGGATTTCTGGCCTCATTTCATTCTTTTGCTTTTACCATGAATGAAATACAGTACTTATATTTAATATAACAGGGATAAAGAAACAGGAAGTGTTTCTGCAAGTACATAGGAAAGAAAAGGGAGACTGAGGAAATTGTGGGTCCATTGCTGAAAAAAATGGAGGACCTGGTCATATGGAATATAGAAAAGGCTGGGGTACTGAATGCCTTCTTTGACTGCCTTTACTAGCAGACCAGTCTTCAGGAATCACAGATCTCAGCGACCAGATGGAATTGCTGATACAAGGAAGATATACCCTTGGTGGAAAAGAACCAGGTCACAGAATACTTGAACATCCTGAACATACATAAGTCCATGGGCCCTCATGGGCCAGACAAACCCCATACAGAAGCGCACACAAGTGTTCAGTACTTTAAAATTGTCTATTAAAAAATATTATTTTGATTTATTGGAGCACTTTTCAGCTAGATGTTTATTTATTTAATTAATTTTCAGATTGGAAAGAAGTAACAAAGAATCAAAGAATCAAAGCACGTGCTTTTAAGTGAGTAGATGTTAAAAGAAATGTCCTCAGGTACTTTTGAAGGATTCAATTTACTGAAGTGACAAAAGAAATCCAGCAGATAACTAAAAAAATCACCACATCTTCATAGTGGTATGTAGAATCATAGACTCATAGAATGGTTTGGATTGGACAGAACCTTAAGGATTGCCTAGTTCCAACCCACCTGCCATGGTCAGGGATACCTTCCAGTACATCAGGTTGCTCAAAGCTCCATCCAAACTGCCCTTGAGCACTTTCAGGGATGGGCCATCCACAACTTCTCTGGGCAACTTTTCCAGTTTCTTACCAGTCTCACAGTAAACAATTTCTTCCTAATATGTAATCTAAACCTTCCCTCTTTGAGTTTAAAACCATTGCTCCTTGTCCTATTACTACACTCCCTGATAAAGAGTCCCTTCCCATAGATCCTTCAGGTCTCCTTTAAATACTGTAAGGCTGTTGTAAGGTCTCCCTGGAACCTTCTCTTCTCCAGGCTGAACAACCCCAATTCTCTCAGTCATTCTCAGAGGAGAGACGCTCCAGCCCTCTGATCATCTTCATGTCTTCCTCCTCTGGACCCGACTGAGCAGCTCTATGTCTTACACTCAGGGTCACAGAGCTAAGCAGGGTATTTCAGGTGAGGTGTCACAAGAGCAGAGGAGAGGGGAAGAATCTCCTCCCCTGACTTGCCAGCCTGATGCAGCCCAGGATACTGCTGGCTTAATATGAGACAGGAAGAATATTCACGACAATATATGCTTGTCTCATCATTGTTCTTCCTTGTAACCTGTTTGTGGTTACTGTTTGAGATAAAACACCAATTTCAGTGATATTATCTAACCAGGTAAATCTGATCTTTTGCTCTCGAAGTACTTGTAGGCTTTGCCACAGAGTGGTGCTGCATTGTTATCACTGGTGTTTGGAGGACAATTAAGTACAGAAGTCTCTGCAGTAGTTTAGCCAGTTGTTGATTTTGCAATTAAAATCATTTCTTGTTTTCCACTTTCATCATTGTGACATAGATTTAGAAGACATTGTGGCATCTAGAAAACTGGAATACTTTGACATAACACACCGCCTGGAATCTATGTTGTTTTAGGAAGTAATTAATTCAACATCAGTATGATATGAGTTTTCTAATGTTGCAACTCTGCCATAACTGATTTTTAGCATCAGTACCCTGTTGATTTTTTTGTTATTGTGCATTTTTAGAGCACTAGTACTAAAAATAATTAGCTAGTATTACAGGGTGCTGCTGACGAAGACTAAAATATTAAAAAAGCCAGAGGACTGTTGATATGCTTACCAGTCATATTTGCATGCAGCATCATGCATGGACTAAGTCTATTTTTCACACAGTTGGAGCTATAAATAGTAAAGGATGTACATGTTTATATGCATGTCTTGCAAATATAGAGTTTCAGTTTGCTTCTCTTCATGGGATTTGATCCCAGAGCCATAACTGCATTTCAGTTTTCTAAATGTCAGGCATTGACTAATGTTTTGTTATCAAGTAGAATGGCAAAAAAACCCGTGTATAACAGCTGTAATTTTTTTAACCTCATGTAATCTAAAAATGGACACATAATTTGCATGCCAAGTTTTAGCCCAAAGCAAAACTTCATGGATAAATTATACAGCCCTAGAAATATTCAGATTATAATGGCAGCAGTGAAATGTTTCTAAGTACAGCAGTGCAAACAATGACCAATTATCACAGTTTTACCACTTCAACACAAAAGAAATGCTCTACAGCTATCAAATTTAAAAATGCCAAGGCAGATTACTGTGAATCCAAATGCAGCCTTCAGATAATGTTGTAAGCTATAAAGTTCTCTCCTTAATTGTCATAATTGAACAAATTAGAGAATTTTTAGGAAGCTATGGTGTAGCCATTCACAAAGCTTTAAAATGCTAAATCTAAAATAAAAGCTAAATCTGCTGAATATGACTTTCTGTTGTCTGTCATATTTGCTGGAGAATCTGAACAACAGAAGCTTGAATTACTGTTTCAAACTCACTAAATGAGCAGAAGAACCCTTTATTGACCAACCCCTACCTTTCTATTGTCTGCAAGAACTGCAGCATCATAAATGGATTACAATAAACAAAACATACTGTCATAATTAAGATATGCACATTCAAAAGTTAGCATTTACATAATTGCAAGGAATTAAATGCCCTTAAGGTTTTAAAGAAAAGCAGTGCCACTGAATTGACTATTATTCACCATTCAACTTCACAACTTTAAGTATAAATCTCTGCTCTTCCAGCCATCTTATATAACCAAACATAAAACAAATGTGCAACTATTATTTTCCCATTGTATTTATAACTGACAGCAGAAAAGGAGATAAAGTCACTGTTGTTAGTGCTGTTGTCATACATATCAAGATGACACCCAAAGGAAACCATCCAAGTCAAGGTTATAACACCCTAGGAAGGCATATTTTTTTCAGCAAAGCTCAGATTAAAATATAGAATGGGAAAATTACTAAAGAAAATATGTGAAAAATGTCTATGTTCTAAACCTTCATGTATGAACTCATTTTGGAGTAGACAGCTGTGAAAGAAAGCAAGAACTGAAGTGGTTAGTCCACACAGTTTGTGGCTCCTGGTATAGCATGTTGACTTGTGATTTGTGAGAGTTCAGAAGGCCTGAACAAATGTGCACACATGATTGGACAGCACAAACATAATAAATATGATAAAGCCTGTTGTTTGCAAAACTTTAGAAAATTGAATCTTTCTGGTTTATCCACTGTGCAAACAATGAGCAATATCTAGGTTTTTTTTTTTTAATTTATTACTTATGAAGTAATAGGATTAAACTCAGTATTTACCAATCTAAATATTTATTAATCTAAATTTGCCTATTTGTAAGTGCAGTAGTCCAAACCAAGTCTATCTTCTGAATAACAAAATATATGCCAAAAAGGATATGGTCAGAACATGCTCATTTTACTTCCAGATTGACTGATGGATTAGGTCATTGTCACCCAACATGTACGGACAAACACAGCTAAAAATTATAGAAGAAAATCACACACACACACACACACACATACAAAATGGAAAAAAAAAAAAAAAAAAAAAAAAAAAGGGAGAAAAAAAAAGAAGANGGGAGAAGAAAAGAGATGAACAGTTAACCCATAGGCCCATAACACTTTTGATACATCATTCTGTAACGCTTGCCTTCCTGAGGAAAGTAGTACCAGTATTTCACTGGTCAACTGTAGGAGAAAAGTTGTATCTTCATATAGAAAGTCTTCTTTTCTTTATGGTATGAAGAGTCTGAAAAGAACAAACATAGGTAGATACCTAAGTAATACAGAGTGACTCATTAAAACCTAAGGATCAGAGCCTACAGATTCAATGATATTAAAATTGTCTAGGATTACAACTACAGAAAAAAAAAAAGGAGAAAAAATAGCACATAGTCAACACACTTCAGTATGTTTCTAGGAGTTGTTTGTATTTCTGTAGTATAATCCATGACAAATTCTTTATCTGTTCTTAATACAATCCTTTTAGGATTTCATAATGTTTTTAACAAAAAAAATCCTAAATTAAGAAACAAAGGCACAAACAAAGTGAGTTAACTAATAAAAAGTTGTACTTAAATGGCTTTGACGAACAATACAAATTAGTTAATTTTTGTGTCAAAAATCAAACATTGCTAAGGAAAACATTTATTGTTATTATTGTATGACTTTTTTTATGATTAATTTTATACTTTTTCAAAGATGGAATTAACTTTGGAACATTCACAGGCTTTGATAAAAATTGAAGGGAGAGCTATTATTTGCTTCCAGCATCCTAGTTCAGATAATAGCTTGATGAGAGGAAATGGGAAGAATCAGGAAAACAGAGAAAGAAAGATACATGTCAGGGAATTTTACTGTACCCCTTGATGTAAACTAAGCACATGTTTGTGCTTAACTATATATTACAAAAAAGTTAAACTAAAGTTCAACCAAACCAGTGCATTGCACAGAGTCCTACTGCTATAAGCAGTTCTACAAGGAGTCTGCAAAGGTGTGCCAAGATAATATTCCTTGTAAACACTTACACAGCACTGATCCAGTGAGCATTAAAGGTCTATCCCTCAGCACCAGGTATGCTGCCCAAAGGTGGCCTCTGAGTCATCCCATTCCAGGATGACTAGAGAGAGAAGAAAATGTTGAGGGTGTTACTTATCCACTCACCAAGGTAAATCTCCCTTCTTTGCAGGGAGACCTTCTGTCTCTGGCATTCCTGTTGCCAGACAGTTTAACTCCTGGAGTTGGGACTTCTTGTCCTTCATGCCATATAACTCTTCAGTCACAAATTGCCACTGCTGTGCAGTTATAATTTGAATTTCTTTTTAATCCATCCTGTGGTAAAACTTACCAGGAGCAAGTAGAAAGGAAAATGGAAAGTGAAGAAAGTGAAAAAAGTATAATAGAAAGGACAGAATGGTCATAGAATTGTAAATTCATGGAATGGCTGGGGTTGGATGGGACCTTAAAGATCATCTAGTTCCAACTCTCCTGCCATGGGCAGAGACACCTTTCACTAGACAAAGTTGCTCAAAGCCCCATCCAACCTGGCTTTCTAGGTAAGTATTTCTAGGAAAAGGTATCTACAATGTCTCTGGGCAATTTGTTCCTATGTGTCACCAGCTTCACAGTAAATTTCATCCAAATACCTAAGCTAAATCTACCCTGTTTCAGCTTAAAGCCATTACCCCTTGTCCTATCCCTACAGGCCTTTGTAAAATGGGACTCTCCATCTTTCCTGTAGACCCCCTTCAGGTACTAGAAGGCTGCTGCAAGGTCTCCCTGCAGCTTTTTCTTCTCCAGGCTGAGTAACTTCTAACTCCCTCAGCCTGTCTTCACAGAAGAGGTGCTCCAGCCCTTGAACATCTTCATGGACCTCCTCTTTGGACCCACTCCAGCAGGTCCACATCTTTCTTGTGCTGAGGACCTCAGAGTTGGATGCAGTGCTTCAGGCAGGCTCTCATGAGAGCAAAATAGAGGGGCCGACTCCCTCAACCTGTTGCTCCCACTTCTTTTGATGCAGCCCAGGCCACAGTTGGCTTTCTGAGCTGCAAGTGCACACTGTTGGCTTATGTCCAGCTTTTATTCACTAGAACCCTCGAGTTCTTCTCGGTAGGACTGCTCTCAATGAGTTCTTCTCCCAGTCTGTACTCATGTCTGGGATTGCCCTGTCACAGGGGCAGCACCTTGTGCTTGGCTTGTTGAACCTCATTAGATTTTCATGGGCTCACTTCATGAGCTTTTCTAGGTCTCTCCTGATGGCACCCTGTCCTTCATGTGTGTCAACTGCACCACAGCTTGGTGCCGTCTGCAAACTTGCTGAAGGTGCACTTCGTCTTCTGTCCATGTCATTGATAAAGGTGATAGAGAGCACTGGTCCCAAAGTGGAGCCCTTGAGGACACAATTCATCACCAGCCTCTGCCTGGGCACAGGGAATTGACCACCTATTCCAGCCTATTCCTTATCCACCGAATAGTCCACTCTTCAGATCCATGCATCTCTGATTTGGAGGTGTCATGTGGAAATGACAGTTTCTTACTAAGTTACAAAGAATATCCGTGACTTTGTTTTTGAATGACACTTCCAGCTAAGGAGTTTATCTTTGTGGTCATTACTCAGCAAGAATACCTTTTTTTTTTAATATAGCACTTAAGACAGATTATAAAGTATATGTGATAGTTCAGCTCCCATTTACATGCCTTTAAAAGTCTCGTCCTTACTTTCTAATCTAAGTTTGGATACTGAAAACACTGAATTAGTTTGTATTTAGCTGAGACAAGTTACAGAGATACCAGAAGGGAGGAGAAGATCAGGAACTGGTGTCTGTATTTGAAAAAATAATTTTCTATTTGACATGAAGAGTCAAAGACAGAGGTGCAGTTTCTATAAATCTGTTTTTATTAATTCTGTAACCTAAATCTGTATTAGTATTGAAAATTTATTTCTGACCATTTTCCATAATTCTGTCATTATTTTCCATGCACTCCTTGCGTCTCAATTGCCTTAATACAGCATAACGTTTAAAAGCTGTACAGAAGCTTGAAACAATATAATCATTCTATTAAATTCTATTAATTTGCTGCATCACGCACAGGAATTCTTCTGCTCTCTAGAGCAGATTTCTTTCTTACGAACCACCTGTCACAGAGTGAGCTGCCATGGAAAAGATGAACCAACACAGCTAATTTTTAGATTAAAATATTTGGGAGTTGCAAAAAAAAATGTTGTTGCTGGAGCAATATAACCTGAAATATATTTGACTTGTTGATACAGAGTCACCCTTTTAATTAGTCTTCCTATGAACAATTTCATAAAAGAGACCATGTGCTCAATACCCCTGAGATAGCTCAACACCACTGGGTTTTATGAGCTTTTAGTTTTTCTCTCCAGAATAGAGTCTCGGCCAAATAGCAAAACTGGAACTGCTGCTTGTTCTAGATGTATGGCTAAAATTAAGAAGTCACTGGCCAATAATCTTAATCACAATGCTCACACAGTGCTTTTGTGACTGCTAACTCTAGCAAAAAAGTACTTTCCATTTTTCTTTTTAGTCTATAATATTGGATTAAATCCAATTTCTATTAAAAGCTGTCAGACACACAGCACAAAGTCTCAAGTCTTGGTATTGAGCCAAATAAAATGGCTCATCACTTTCTCACTTGCACTGCTCATGTGAGAGAAAAATACCACAGCCAAATGGAAAAGTAAGTTTACCAGCATCAGGAAACACAGAAAATTGTAACAAAATACTCTACAGAAATTATTTCAAGTTTAGATGCTCCTCATTGTGAATGTTCTGTTGTTATGGTTTTTTAAGAAGTTTTGCTTATAGCTAGGATTTTAGAAGTGAAATAAATTATGAAATTTCATAGAGAATATACTAAAAATTCATGGGTATCCACTTACTTAAAAAAGGGGAACAAGTGGTGTCTACAGCATCCAGCACAGGTCTATGCATTTAGTTGGAGATATCAATTTTTTAAGGTGGATCACATACTTCTAAAGTACATTTGTCTTTTGATTAAGGGCTGTGGGATCTTTTGGCAAATGTAAATGTAATTAAAGCTAGAAAGCCTCAAAATGCTTAAAACTTTTGAAGAGAGGTATGGAGAACAGACCTTGAGGTGATTCCTCAGCTGGTAGATCTCCTGACCATTCCCTTTTTGTGACACCAGCAATTTATCTCTTCTCCCCAGTGTGTCCCGAGAACTCACTTCTAGCTCAGTCCCATGACACAGATTCAGAAAACAAGAGAAAAGCTGAAGAACTGCTCACAGCATGAAGAGCTTGTGTCTTTCCCTAGTTATAAACATAGGTAGACCCTGGGCTTACTATATGGTCCAAAGAATGTATATAACCTTGCCAAGTGAATGGAAGCCACAGTCCACACATCACAATGCGTCTGGGCCTTTGTGTTACTAATAGCATGCTACCAAACAAAAATTTCAGTGAGACAACAGAGTTAACACTTTGACAGGCTGGTACCAGTTTCTAGGCAAAATTATGGAAATGATGAAGTGTGATTTATTTAGTAAAGAAATATGGAGTATTAATATAAATAATGACATTTGATGCAGTTTTATGGAAAATGACTTTTGGGGCTGATCGCTTTCCATGTTGAAATTACAAGCTTGGTTTACAAATTCAGGTATCTAAATGAAATAAATTAAATACCATTTTGAAGGGACTGAGTTTTATGTGTGCCATATTGTGGTTTGAAATATTAAAAATATCTAATAAATATGACTGTCAATAGGAAATGATCCTCAAATTATGATGATAATTGGTCTTTGCAGAAATGCTGAAAAAAACAATGGAATTTATAATTTTTATGGATGAAATTTTAAACACTTGAAGAAGCCACAAAGCCACAAGAGCTGAAATTTAACCCAACTTTATCACAGAGGGAGGAAGATTACACATGGTAGTATCTTAAACCCTAGAAAAATGGAACTGTGGTGATCTAAGATACCACTTCACCATCCACTCACCATCCAGTCACCATCCACTTTACCTTTCTTGTACAGGAAATTGTACAGTGCAGCACATAAAAAAGAAAAAAAAAAGAAAAGACCCAAGAAAGAAACCCCTTCATTTGCATCTTAGATGATCCATTTCATAGCCTGGAACACTAATGCAAAGGCCTGGTAAAAGGCTTCTACAAGGCTTTGCACCAGGCACTTGAGCTGTAGGCAGATTTTTGCAATCCTTTTAAAGATTCTCAGGTTAGGCTGTGTTGCTCTTTCATTAATACTGGTTCTGCCTTACTATGTCAGTGATGAGCTTTGTCATTTTACACCTACAGAAGGTTTTAGCAACTATGATAGTCGTTTGCATAGCAGCTGTCCTTGATTCATAATATACTTGTTTCATAACTTACTGTTTTTCCTTCCTCTGTATGCCAAGAAAGCCACTAAATCTGAACCAAAATTAATGATACAAGTTTCTGTATTTTTTGGGAAAATATCTTGATTGCTGTTTCTGTCTTGTCACTTAATATAAGGAGCAGATGATGAAGACAACGTGAAGAAAACATAAATCTTGTAATATTTTGCAGACACTCATGACTCATTATTAAACAGTGAAGTCTTCCTCCAAAAAGACCAAATTCCAGCTTTTGAAACATGGAGTGAAAATGGAAAAGGTTTTCCTACTCTATTACATTTGAGTTTTTAGAAACTCAAGCCTGTCTTAGATTACACAGCAGACTGCTCTGAAGAAACAGCACAGCTGTACCCTTATGCTCCTTTTACTTAAAAAATACTTTTGCTTATAGTGACTCTGTTCATATTTACAGGTGTCAGTTTCTCTGACATTTTAGCTTCCATGTTTGTTACACGATAGCCATGGTGCTGGCTATCAATCCCTCCAACGCCTTTTTCTGTCACATAGGGGCTGTGTTGATGGTTCATCAGATAATGTGGGTGTGGTTTTACTAGGAAGATGAGTCCTAATGTAATTAAAATAGTAATTAATCTTTAATAACTAAAGAGTAAAAAATAAGGGAGTCATAGAGTCATAGAGTGGTGTGGGTTGGAATGGACTTTAAACACCATATAGTTCCAAACTGCCTGTCGGGGGCAGGGATGCCTTTCACTAGATCAGGTTTCTCAGGGCCCTGTCCAACTGACCTTGAACACTTTCAGGGATGGGACATCTACAACATCTCTGGGTAATTTATTCCAGTGCCTCACCTCCCTTACAGTAAAAAATTTATTCCTAATATCTAAAATCTAATCTAAATCTCTCAGTTTAAAATTGTTGCCACTCATCTTGTTAGTACACTCCCTGATAAAGAGTTCCTCCCCATCTTTTCTGTCGACTCCTTTTAGGTATTGGAACCTCATTAGGTTCCCATGGGCCCACTCCTCAAACATGTCAAGGTCTCCATGGATGGTATCCCTTCACTCAAGTTCATTGACTGCAGTACAGGTCTTGGTGTCATCCACAAAGATACTGAGGGTGCAGACAATCTCACTGTCCAGAGCTCTGACAGAGATGATAAATTATACTGGTCCCAATGCCAAAGCCTGGGGAATGCCTGGGTTTCATCACTGGCCTCCAGTCAGACATGAAGCTGTTGACTGCAAATCTTTGAATATCACCACCCAGATGATTCCTTAACCATGAAGTAGTCCACTTGTCCATTCCATGTGTCTCAATTTTAGAGACAACCCTGTTGTGCAGAACAGTGTACAATGCTTTGTACAAGTCCAGGTATATGATGTTAGTCCCTCTCCCTCTGTCCACCAATGTTGTAACCCTGTTGTAGAAGGCCACCAAATTTGTAAGCAAATAGTAACAGCAAAAAAAACCAATTTATGAATGCTAACAGAATATATGAGGCTCCTTATGTGGGGTAGATTTTCCTCCTCTGATGCAGTCACTCTGCAGAGGACTCAGAATGTTGGTGCCTGTTTCTATAGGCTCTTTGGAGAATCCCAATTTACTATCACACATGTCTCACTCACCATGTCTTTCTCTCTCTCAAATACACTTAGTGCATACATCAACTTTGATTTACCGTGACAGCTTTATTTCATTGGTATTTTGGTCTGAGAGCTACGTGGTCTTTGTAATGAAATATTACTTTGAATGATTTCAATTATTTCTTTCATCTTCTGTTCCTGTTCTTCCTCATGTTATTTTCAGGTCCTAATCTCCAGTTATTTTCTTCTTCATGCTACTTTCAGACAATATATTCACACACCTTCAGGCAGGCATTGGTTACTTGGCAATTATCTTAGCTTCCTTTTGAGACATTAACTATAATAATTGCTGAATCCAAATGTGCCTCTGGCAAGTTTGTGGTGCCAAGAGATGACTGTGTAAACTCCATGAGGTTATTATATCTACAGCAAAAGCTAGAACAATCTGAGTGGCTTACTTTTGGTCACTACCCATTTTTCAAATTCTTATTTCAACAGAACTCTTTGAGCATATTATAGACTAAAACATGTCTCTGTTTTTATTTGAATACATAAATAACATTTTCATGACATGTAGTCTGGCAAGTTGCTTAAAGGCAAGCATCTTATAGAACGCAATGACATTTCAGCTATAGTGAGTGTATATCCTTATAGCAATAATCAATACCTCTATCTGATTACTACAGAGAATCTACAGTTTTGTCCTTGACCACATTAGACCCTGTCAGTGCTCAATTACTTTTATGCAAATGAGCAAAACCCTTTTCTAGTTGTGGTGGTTTAACCCCAGTAGACAGTTTAGCTCCTCACAGTTGCCCAGTCATTGATCTACAACAGGAGGGAGGAGAGAATTAGAAGAGTAAAAGTGAAAAAATTAGTGGGTTGGCATAAAGACAGTTTAATAACTAAAGCAAAAAATGCACATGCAAACCAAAGGAAAAAAAAAGGAATTAGTTCACTACTTCCCATCAGCAGGCAGGTGTTTATCTATCTCCAGTAAAGCAGGACTCCTTCCCGCGTTGTAGTTGTCTTTATAGACATCTACCATAACTCCAAATTTCCCTACTTTCCCCGGATTTTATTGCTGAGCAGGACATCATACATATAGTATAGGGAATCCCTTGGTTAATTAGGGTACATAAGATAGGTAAACAGTTTAGAAGATATTTTCTATTTTCATTAGTGAAGCTAGACTAGGCTGTCTATTGATGAGAGATTTTCGATGGTAGTTTTATACTGAAGATAGATGAGTAATTCATAAATATTTTTTAAAGGAAGAGGTGAAATGAATTCGTCTATAGCTAGTTTTTAAATATTGTAATTTTTCCAGTGCTCTAATGAAAATATCGTTATAATGTGAGAAGCTGCTAAAGTACTGACTAGCACAAATTAAAAACTAGTGATCAGTATTTTAGCAGTCCTTCGTTGAGGCAAAATTTTTCTTGTATTACTTACAAAATTAGAGCAGAATAAGAGCACTGGGGATCTGACCTGTGGTGCAGCTTCCTGGACCGTCTGTGTGCTCCATGAGAAACACACATCGCTGCTGTCAAACAAAATTGCAGCAATGATAGTAGACAGTCAGGGAGTACCATAAACTGACAAAGGGCATAAACACCACCAACACAAAATGTTTGAATGTGTTTTCAGAAATCAGTGTATATTCTTTGGAAAACAAAGAGATTGGGCAAGGCATCAGCTGATGACACTCCAGGTTATGTGAGCTTTGCATTTCACAGTTCTAAGTTAATTATCATCTAGCTGTTATGCAATGATGCACTGCATCCCTGTGATATGCTGTTATACCCCAGATAAATTGTGTACAAATTTAAAATCAAATTCCATTTTTTCTAGGGTAACAAAAAATCTCTTAGTTCCATTTCAGTTAAATTCAAAGTCAAAGAGTGGCAAATATAATTATTTTGTGTCCTGTTATGGCAATCTCAGGAGCAGGTGCACAATTGTGCTCAGTTGAATAGTATTTTTCAAACCAACAGCAGTAAGTATTTGAAGGATTTCCACCTGCCTTGTGATCACATCCTATCTCAACAACTGCTTCTCATCAGTACCCTACTCATAGGTAGCCTGGGGACAGTCCATCTGGAATGTTCAATGGTATGCTGACCTGTGAAGCCTGTTTGCCTAAGAGAACTTTAAAATACTCCAGGTAGTGTGTTTGAATAGGCTGTGAGAATGCGAGATGCATCTGTTCAGGGAGCTAGTCTTGGGGTCTCGAGATGATTTTCATGTAAAATATAGATATAATCCATCACTTTATATAAAATAATTTTTAAAATCTGCACTACAACTGGCAAAATGTTTTAGAGGTTTCTCTTTGCTGTTTTTTTCTGCTTGTTCACTTGAGAGAGTTTTATCACACTTAAATTAACTTAGTTCTAGGTATGTCCCTATTTTCATGTGCAAATTTAGTTCCCACCTTGAAGGGTGACATAATAAGGTCTTTAAACTTTTGTATTTCAAACGGATTGTTTTCCTCTTTCAGTCTTGCTACTTATAACTCACTGCAGTCCTCAGGGAGCTGTGCCTTTTTCCTTGCATTTGAAGGCTTATCTCGGAGACAGGTAAAAGGAAGCAGCACACATTTCTACTCTGGCACAGATTATATTTTATCATTCTACTGCTTGCACAATTTAAAACCACTGGCAGCAAACTGTGATCATCCCAGTTCTGAACAACTTACTCAAGCTTCATTTTGATTACCTCCACTAGAAGTTTAGTTTCAAAGGGAATTTTAAAGCAGGCTAAATAAATGTGATATATAATGATGAGGATTACCTGAAATCCTGAGCTGATCCAATATTTCAGAAATATTTCACATACAAAATGCCTTCCTTTTAGGTTTGGAATATTGAAAAAAAATTCATTTTCATTTTTAAAGATATCAAAGGTCTTTATTTATTTTTTATCACTAATTTTGATTTAGAAACAATGTATTCAAATTTAGTTAGAATCTGAAAACCTACATCACATCGGTTTGACAGTTAAATCAAATCTTTCATGACTGAATAACATATTTAAATGTTGTATTTTTATAAATAGCTGTCTGTATGATATATCTGCTATCTCTTTGCAATTTCATTTTAAATGTACCTGCATTTCCTTGCATATTGCATTTTGTTTCAGTAATATTCTTATAGACTATTAACCATTTCTATAATTATGTATTGTTATGCTATTGCGTAATTTTAGGCACAAAGCCCCTTTTTTTCCCCCATGATTAATTCTGTCAAACGCATTAAATTTGTGACATTGCAGTATTATAAAGTTTACGCACATCAAACAGTGATAAAAGAAAAATTCTATTAAAAATTATTACCAAATGCAAATATGGTATAAGTGAGATTAGATTCAGACATACTAGACCTTTCATGAAAAAAACATCACATTAAGAACCCATTACTGAAATACCTTTCAGACCTAAACGTGATGTACCTACTGTAGTAACGCAGACTGGTAATTTAGGTTTCATGTTTTTAAACGGCACTACTGAGAACTTAAAAGACTTTGTCAAGTTACTGTGTTTACATCGTGTTCCACCCTGTAGTAAATGCCTATTAACATCATCTGTTCACAATCTGAGAAATTACACACTAACATCAGTCTACACAGGATCATGACAAATTTCAAAGCTTATGAGCCAGAAATGTAAGAAAATATTATTCTCGCAGAACATTGCATTGAGAATAATGATAAATTCTATATAAAATGCTGTGTTAAACTGAGAGGATTTTTCCAGTGTGTATTTTAGTCACCCATGGAGATCCATCATGCTTTGCACCTCCAAATACTACTTCAGACTCTGTGAATTCACAGTTAAATAACAAAAATCACTAAGATATTTCTGGAAGTAAAGCATGAGAAAATATAAGTACCGGAGATTTTACATTTGAAAATATTATCGATAATAGCTGTAGCTGGAATTTGTCATTTCCAAAATTAAGACAGTATTGACTGTTATTCTCCTTCTCTTTGTTTAAACCCATGCTGGGAAATTAAGTATGACATGTGAGCAGCAGGTCTGACTTTTTGACAAAAATAAGTAGCCTCAACATGCCTATGAAAAACACAGTAAAAGTTTACACTCTAGAAATAAAACCTGTGTTACTAAATAAGTCTAAACTTTAGAATTCAAACTGAGACCCTTTATTTCAACTTCACTTTACTTCATCAGCATCCTGGGAATAATAAAGACTTCTGATGACAAACAGCATCAGAGCAATAAATAAATAAAAGGCATGAGGTTAATGGAAAATAAAGTCAGCAGCTCACAAGTACTAAGGTAAGCAATGTAAGAGAATAAGAGAATAGTTTCAGTCTGATGCTGCTTTCCATGCACGCAATGTAAAAATACATTCTTGTTTCTTTTGGGAATAGTATCCAGAATACTGTTGCTTGTTAGTGAACTTGTCATACACTACTCATGCTTGAATATAAATACAGGAGTATCTCTATTACTTTTTTAGTCCATCTTAGAATAGTATATCTTTCCTTGTAGGCACTCAAGGATTTCCTAAAGCTGCACATGCACATCAGAGACGGTATTAGGAGCTAGTATTAATCTCCATAAAATTCACAGTGCTGAACCAAAACTGTAGAATAGACGAAGTGAAATCATTTTCTGCTTCTGTTATTTTCAGATTATTTTCAAGTTTCTTTATATTGTACATGGTAAAATAGAAGCATTGGGACCTATTTGCCAGAAGACCTCCTTCATCCATTCTTGGACTGAGAAGAATAAAAGTAAGAAAACAAATAAAATAGGGAGTGAAAAACCAGCATATTGGGTGCAGATGTCAAGATGTCAGCGTGGGACTGCAGGGGTGGCCTCTGTCAGGAGAGGTGTTGGAAGAGGAGTGAAGTCGAGCATGGGAAGGGGAGAGGGGAAAGGTGTTATTGCTGTATTTCCCTTTGTTTCTCCCTACACAAAGATATTGTAATTGACAAGAAATTAAATTTATTTTCCCCATTTCAATTCTCTTTTACCAATGAGGGTAATTGTTAAGCAATCTCCCGATCTTTATGTGAACACTTGACCTTTCCTATCCTTTTTTCTCCCCCTGACATGCTAAAGACAGGAAGGGAAGGAGCAACTGGGTGAGAATTTCACTGTGAGTCAAGGCTAATCCATCACAAACATTTAAAATTTCTTTGCTTTTTTTTGTGAACAAAAGTGATAGATCACCTGTGAAATCCTTGTACATTAACCAATAAATAAAAATATGCAATTAATAACTTTTTTATTTGTATCAAATTTAGCTATAATTCAACACAATGTTATTTAAATACACATTTTCTGCACTAGTGAAACTTTTCCAAACATATATTTACATTTTATAAAAATAACAATAAATATAATAATGAAATATTACATAATTTATTTAATTCAGCAGTTGCATTAAAATCATGCTTGAATCTTACCAAACATAAACAGGTACAATTTCTACCTACTTAAGAGCAGTATTTTAGTGAAACTAATTAGGAGCAAATTTTAATGACCTAAAAGGTAGGAGTCTGTGTTATGCAAGTCACTATGGATGTCTATATAGTTGGTAGAGAAAGATAAGTACCTTTGGAAAGTAATTCAACCTACTCTTAATGACTTGTGTAAAAGTCATCCACCTTTCAGCAGCTAAAGTCAGGTGAAACTAATCCTCCCACACCTCAAATGAGATTTTTTCCAAAGATGAATGCTACATTAACATGAATAGTACTATTTCATCATCAATATTTTGCTAAATTCAAGTTCTATTGGGTAGGATCTTAACATAAATGCTACAAAATACATCTACAGTTAACAAAAGGAGAGGAGACAGAAAAAAGTGATGATACATATTTGTTATTCAACTAGTCCATCATCATGGATAGATCTCTTATAAAAAGCCATATAACAAGCATATACATTCTTCTGTTGAGTTAGGTGTCAGACATGTGCCACCTAGGGCTGAGTACCGAGGATTATGTTACATCTTCAAGCACAACGCAGATGACATTAAACATTTTTTTGCTTTTTGCAATGAATCAAAGACAAGCTAAAAGATTGGAGCTAGAAGCAGGGTTGAGTGCACATAAGGAAAGTAGAGACATTTAACATCTTCCTGAGATGAAAAATTCAGAACAAAAAAGCTACTTGAAGTGTCTTCTCTGGGATACCAGAACAACTCCTGTATTCCCCAGTATACCCTGGACAACACTGTTTGTAACTTGTTCCCGGTATGTGTATTAAAACAAACAAACAAACAAACCTGAAAAACAAACGTGTAAAATGCAGACTGAAAACTTAGCTGTCTTAATCAAATTTAAAGAACCTGCATAAATATGTATTATAATGCAAATTTAAGGGGAGAGGAGAGGCATGTTTAATCCATTTTTAATGTAAAACTCACCAAAATATTTTCTAAGGCATCCTATGTGGCAAACATCCTAGCTCTGTGAAGGCAATTCATGTACTTGCTCCTAATTTTTCCCTACCTAATTTCTGGTTACCTCAGCTGAATGTCTGCTTGCCTCTAATACATTCTTCAAGGTAACTGGCTTAGTTCATATCATCTTAAAATAGATAGCTAAAATAGGCCAAATTAAATGGAAGGCTAAACGGTCAACTCACATGGGGATTCTATACTGTAGGATAGTAGAGTGCAGTGAGGTGAATCCCACCTCTGGTGTACTATTTTTGGGGTGTTTTATAGCTTAAAAAAGTACATAATTAACACAGTGCATGTGTGTCTCTATGTGCAGTGGAGGATTCTTGAATCAATTTCATTGACATTCCTTTCTTTCTTAAGTACAAAGAAAAATTTAGGCTATCAAATATGAGGAAAAATGGGCATATATACAGTCAAAGTAAATACATTTTTAAAAAGTTAAATTTCTTTACCTCAAAACTAAATTTTAGAGTGGTAAATTATTCAGGGAGTATTTCAATGACTTATCAGACAGATTCTCTAGAAATTTCAAACTGCTTTCATAGCTTATACTGATTCTTAAAGAAAGCTTTAATGATTATATGAGTAGACTTCAGGTTTTGTTTTATTTTAAATATATATAACATCAACTTTCAAATAAATTAAGAGATTATCTGTGAGCCACAGTTGAAGTATTTTACAGCTCAATTTATAAGCACAACAAAAGATACCAGAGAAAAAGAAAGGCTATTTATATTTCTCTTGTACTAACTTATATAACACAAGCCTAGTGCGAAAAGATTTTTTGTGTTCGCTTTTAGTAAGTAATTGGCTAGATGAGTGTAAAATCTAATCTGTAATAGATATAAAGAAATGTAGAGCTTTTCTTTAATGGAAAGAACTCAGCAGTCTTCCTCTGCTATTCAGAATGCTGTGAAGAAAGCAGGACTAATCAGTGAGATGCCTGCTTTTTTAGACTAGGTTGCTATGTGAATAAGCTCAATAATATATGTTCTTTTCTGGAAGTCAAAGAGGGTGAATGTCTAGCTACAAATGTTTTTAAAATACATAGAGATTGTGGCTGTCAGAAAGATGATTTCCACTGTACTTGAGCAGTCTGTCTGTGGAGATATTGGTTCTACTTATTTCAATGTTCAAACTCACTAGAAATAATTTCCTATTTTATAAAGAACTGAATAATAGCTAAATAATAATTTCATTATATTCATTAAATACTAGTGAAGAGGTATGTAACAATGCAATAAAAACATTGACTTCACGAATGTCAGTATCTTTAGATGAGTAAATGTACAATGCAGAACACAATTTAATTGTAATTGGATAATGGAATACAAGTTAAATCATCGTGTACAATTACTGGTAACAGTATATGAACAGCAAATAGGGATTGGACAAGAAAGCTGAAAGTCATAAATTCATCAACTGTGTTGTTTCCTTGTAATTTTGAGTGTACTCATGTGTAGAAGGAAATATCCCTTCAGTACAAATCCCTTCCCAGCTTCCTTGCACTTATCTCTGTTTGAAAAGGTCTAATCCATCTGTCCGTTTTACATGATAAAAGAGCAGCAGTTAAGGCTCTCACAGATGAGCAGCTAAACTGAGGAGATAGGAGGAGGGAAGGGAAGGAGGAATGTGGAGGAGGGGAGGGGAGACTGAGGAAAATAAAAGAACCAAAAGAAAGAGAGAGAGGTAGTATCCTTCTTTTATCTATCTATCATCTACTGAATGTTTTCCAAACTCTTCCCAGAAACAGTAATGATGTACTTTGTGAAGTCTTCTGTGAAATGAAGTAAATATTTTGCTAGAGATTTGTATGAACACTTTGTTCTACTGCATGTTCCTTCAGTAGACCATATGTATTAGTAATAAAATAGATCAGATGAGATGATAAATTTCTGCAAACAAAGGCTGTAATAAAGCATTTTTTAAATATTGTTTTTAAGGACAGTGAAAGTTGACTATCTAGATAACTATTGTTATTGTTAGAGAAAAGTACCATAATACCCTTCTGCCTCTTTTTAGATAAATATAGAAAATATAAATATTTAATCTGGTATTCTTTGACTACAGGTGAAAAAAATAATGAATTAAACATAATGTGAAAAGTATATAGTCCTTTCTGTAGAATAATATTTTGGCTATGAAATTTTAGTTTATTTGACAGAATGTCTGATTTTCTTGGAGACCTGTTATTTGCCTTTGGATCATATCTGAATAGTAATTTACAAGAAGATATTTATTACTAGCATGGATGTGAAAAGTGCAAAAAAGTAATGGATATAGTGAAAGGATACACTTTAAAAGAAATAAATCCTCAACATAGTGCAAGAAAAGGAATTCAAACTTGTAATATATATAAAGTGTCATTAGAATCTCTAAATAGATCGACTACATAAACATGTTCACACATTACTTCAGGTCAGTAATGTTTCACAACATGTAACATCTCTTAACAAAATTATTACTATATTTTAGTGTTCTTTTATCGGCTAGATAAATCAATTATTAGATTACCTCTAAGAACTATTTTAAGATTGATATAAAATGTATTCTTCTTTTTAAACAGTATTCTATATTTCAAGCTTCCCAAAGCAAAGACAGAAAAAGAGTCATCAGGTTTCCTTCTTCTTATCATATCCAAAATGTCCACCTAGCAATGCAGCATACTAATCTCTAGACGATAGTACATAGGAAGTAGGAACACCTCCTTTCCTCTGTTGAATGTGACTAATGATGGAAAAAATAATCAAGGATTTCTCTGGTTTAAGATTTGGATGTAAGCTAACATTCAGGTGGTTCTCCAGCTTCTACTGTACGACATGGCTTTCATTTCATGCAAAACAGGCATCGAGTAAAATTCAAACCCCATCCTGCCTGTACATCTGTAGAATACGGAATGTTTGAAGAATGGCAACTCCTTTCTCTAGGAAATAAGTTCTCCTAGTTATTTCTCTCTCTCCTAGTGTATTTTCTTTCTTGGTGCTGGATCCTAGACACTGTTCCTATGTAATGTATTTAACGACAGGGTACATATTTAATGTGCTGTCAAAGGACATATGGATCATGCTCATTTGACTTATGTATTTACACAGTTGAGTTTAAGCTAGCCACCTGGATAGTGTCACCTGGTCATTACTGAATAACCAACTTTTCTAACATAGATAAAATATTTTACATTGTGACCAAACTAGAAATCTTGCCTATATCTTTCCACAAAAAAATAAGTGTCCTTTGATTAGACGCTCCTTAAGAAGAAAAAAATTGAACTCGTGTTTTCTCTTTGCAAGGTTCGTGATACATAACTCATGTTTTAGCTCTGAGGAACACAAGAGTTAAAGACCTATAATATATATCATCTAAAGATTCATATAAATGGTTGTATAATATTTTGCTAGACCTGAAAATGACTCATTGGTCCACATTATTAAGACAGTTTGATATAAAATAACTTTTACTGAAGTCATCTTTTAATTCACACTGTAGGATTAAAATGACAAACTGATCAGTTGCTCTTTCATCTTGAAAGGCTTGTTATGGTGAAACATCCTATGCAATCATTGAAATGCCTAGAGGTCAGCTAAACTAAATCCCAAAGGCATAGGACTAGCCTAAGTAATTTATGCTTCAAACGACTTAGGAAATATATCTATTCAGATGTCTGTAGTCTTGTCAGCCATATGGTATGATCTGAAAGAAGTCTGCTTAATCACCAGCCATAAAAAATGATAGTGCAATCTGTGGAAGAGGTATGCAACAGCAAATTAATTTAAAAATGATTACAACACCCCCTCCCCAAACTGTTACTTTTCGTTCTGCCTGAAAAAATAAAATCCAACTGATTATTATTTTATTCTCAGGAATTATGTAAATGGATCTTCTGTGAAATTAAATTTATCTTAGGATTTGTATATTTGAGCTAGAAGTTAATATTATTCTAATCTTTCTGCTTCCTTAGGAAGTCTGATGAATAAGATTTTCTTTACATTCATATTTACAAATGTATCTTGAATAAACTGGAATTAGCTGAATGATGGATGGAAAACCATACTGATGAAGAAAGTGATGTTAACCCTCTCCTTCAAACAGAGTGTGAAGTCAAGGTCTTACTTCATACCTTATTGTCAGGGAGAGAGCTGTCTTTAATTAGAAATCACCCAGAGGGAAATAAATGTTAAAAAACCAAACAAATGGGTGAAGAATCCACCATAAGAAGTCTGCACTTTGCCACCTCTCTTGTTTCTGTCATTTACAGTTACCTGTATTTGGCAAATTCTGCTTCACTACAGAAGATACAGGATAGAGGCTGGAGAGGTGCTTGAGTGTGTTTTACCCAGTGATAAAGAGATGAAAATATTTTTTGTGAATTGTTGAATTTGCATTTTTCAGTGTTTCTAAGCATTTATAATTAACGAACACTTCTGTTACAAATACGTGTGTCTCAAAATAAGTTTAATATTATGAAGTGGTGGCTTGTAGGAGACTGGAGGAATGATTTACTGACTTAAAACCACCAGGTGGAAAGTGTCTGGGAACGGCAGGGGGTGTGCAGGGTGATTTCTGGGTAGGCAGGACGGTGCACTGCTCCACATCCCACCCCATGGAGCCTCTGTCCAGTCCCAAAATGGCTGCCAGGCTTGTCTTGCCCTGAAAGCCCCCTTGTAGCACTGACCGACCTCGTGGGAGCATTAAAGTGTAGTCACACACCTTGGGAGGGCCCCAAGAGACCAGAGCAGGTAAAAAGACAGCAATACCTGTGTTGGATGGCACACTCCACTGCCTTGGATTTAAAAGCAACTGAGACCATGCTGGATCTGAGGCAGTGACCATATATATCTTTCTCTCTCTCTTTCTTCTCCTATTTTCCCCTTCTGAAAACAGGTTGTTAGCTGGACCAAAAAATTCTAGTCAATGCCTTAGTAAGTGCCTTGTTGTGTCTAGAAAATTTAAAGTTGGGTAAGTTTAAGTTTGCTAAGATAAACTTTATGAAGGGCCTTAATTTGTCTGGATGTTGGCTTAAGATTTTCCAAGTACCTTATTCTATCTCAGTGCTCTAAATTTTGAAAGTAAAAGATTGTTATTCAATGTCCTGAGAATTTTGTTGTTTCTGCTGAGCAGTGGCAGAGTCAATCTAATCACCTTCCCCTTGAACTTGCCAAGTGAGCTGGGGCTTAGTATTACTGTATTTATTTTCTGTGAAAATATAAGAAAAATTTCTCTTTGGGTAAAACAGGCTGGGTATTTTTAAATTTTCATTGGTAACACACCCTATTTTAAGTGAAATCTCTAGTTGAAGTGCTAGTTTGTTTGGTTTTTTCTTTACCATATGAAAAATTTGGATAATAAAACATGGGAGACATTAAGTCTTTAATAGTCTTTAAGTAATCAAGTTTTCAAGAGATTGATTATTGAAGGAATAATTATTTATATACAATACTAAACAAAATTTTTCCAAATATAACCATATTAATTTTAAATGTCATGGCCAATATTTTATATTTCATGGTCAAATTCCTGTGCGACAAAGATGCAGTAGACACGGAAACGTATGTTTACAAACCTGATCATTCCCCTTTTAAGATGACATTTATCATTCCAGTCAGCTATTGTTCTGGGGGAAGCTGGGGTGGAGAGAAAACTGTGATCCAAAAGCAGAATGGCCTCAGGTTCGGTACCCTTCCAGTTCATGTGTGTCCACTGTGTGATGTAGCTGAATGTTAAACTGTCCTCAGGGATCTCTTAATGCGGTACAAGATGTGAATGACTTTGCTTGCTGTTACTAAACTAAACTTTTTCTGAGAATAATCATTGCTGTACTTTACCAATGTGGTGTTTCTGCTATCTATGCAACACTCACTTACCTCCTTTCTCTTCAGGATATGGAACATGTTAATGTCTTTAAATTTTTTTTTTCTCTTTTTAATGTGAAAGAGAATGCATATGTTATTTCTGTGTAACTGCCAGCACTTCCTAAAAGATCATTTTTCTTCAATTATTAATTCACCACTAAGTGGAGGAAGAATATGCATAATTTCTCACCTGTATGTAATATATAAATATAATAAACACATTTTTTAAATTGTCAATTATTATTTTTTATCATAATCACAAGATTCTTGCTCAGAATTTTTCATATGATGATTAATTTTTTTTTCTGTTAGTGTATGTTATCTTTCCCTTATCAAATACTTTGCACACAATACATACTGTAAGATACATGTATACTGCACTACTTTATGCAAATCATTTCAGGATTAATTTTCTCATCCTTTTCATTAATGTAATACATGTTATGTCTTCTTTCTTGGGGATGATAATAAAAGAATTTCTGTTTTTTTATTTTAGGTGTTCCATTGCAGAATCGGTTACAGTTCATAATGTTGCATAACTGTATTTACCCATCAGCAGGAAACTCACTCAAGTAATCCTTGTTCAGTATTTATGGTTTGAGCTTTCTCCCCTTTTGTGTATATGAAAATTGTCTGTCTCTTTCTCTTAAAGAGGATTTCATTATTTCTCTTCAGGGAAAGATTTTTGAAAATACCTTTCAAAATGTGCACACCTGCTTGATAACACACAAGAATTCCACTATTGTAGACAGAAGGCTGGAGGTCAGATAGGCAATTTCATTTGCTTTCCCTGAGCCAACACTTTGGTTGCTCAGTGGTAGGTTTTCAGAAGCCAAAAATTTTCCCTGTTGGAATAATTGATAGAACTGAATTGACCTTTTCAATAGAATTAGCCTTTATAATTATCAGATCTGGAAAAAGAAAATCCACATATATATGTATATTCTTAATTATATATACACAAGCACATTTATATTTCTGGGGAGATGCTAACCAGCATCTGTTCTTGCTGAACTCCAGAAGGGAGGGGAGAGTTGACTCCTGTGTAAAGTATGTTAATTCTTGTCTCAGTTTTTACATATTCATTAATTAGCTTATTTTACAGCTATGTTCCCAGATACCTAAAAATAGATATTTTAATTATTTCACTAAGTTTTCACAAGAAACTCTCACTTTCAAAATGCTTCATCATTCTGAATAATCTTTCAGTATTCAATTACTCTGAATATTTTAATCATTTTAAGACAATTACTTTAAAGGGAAAGAAACATGCTGTTTCTCACTAACTCTTTGCAACAGACAAGCTGTTATATTGGTTGTAATGAAAATATAATTTCCTTCTTCCCCATTCTTTCCTTTGGTTATATCTGGGCCAAGACTGCAGTGCTCTTTGTTGCCTTTTTCAAAGGTTTCTGTGGACATATGACCATTCATTTTCTGTAGGTTTTAAATTCTTTTTATTTTCAATTTCTTCTTCCTTACTAACATAATATTCACATTATGATGCTCAAGCTAAACTAGAAATCTCTGTGCTTTGATGGATTTTAATCTCATCAGTGTTTGTTTGAAATATTCTGACATTATCATTTTATTACCTAGATCCCTCTTCCTATTCTGCTGAATTGTCCACCCCAATTTTTTTTCTTTTTCCCAGTTATTGAGCTCCTTTAAAATGCTCCGGTTCCTTAGGGTAGTATCACACAAGATTGTGTGTATGCTCAGAAGCATCCTTCTCATAACATAAGAGAATCAAAACATAAAGTTACTGACAACATATCAAAGCAGTCCTGCAATATGGCCTACTGGGGAAAAAGTAACCTCTGGAAGATTATTAAGGATGTTTATGAAAACAAGGAGTGAGGTAACCAGATTTATTCCTTTTCTTCTTGTGAATAAATCTTATTTCTAGTATATCTCATGTGTAGAACAAGCATAAATGTAAAACATTAAAAGAAACAATGTCAAGTTCATTCTAACTTGAGGCAAGCACAACTGGAATCAACCCTTCAAAGCACAAGGAAAAAAAAAGAAAAAAAATGTAGCCTAGAATCAGTTATGTCTGCAAATCAGTTTCTCTCTTCACTAAAAAGTATTTAAAGAGTATAAATAAACCAAAATCCAAAAATGTATTTGATTTTTTTCTGCTAGTTCCCATTATATAAAATGATGTCAAAGATTCTGAAAATAATTTGATCGTATATATATTTTAGTGTGAAAATTATGCTCATTAATCTTCCAGAGATACTAGTAATAATCAGTGTACACCTTTATTTTTCTTATGAGAGCAAAGCAGTATCTTTATTATTTTATTGCTTATATATTAGATAATTTTAAAAGCTTTCTTGCTGCTGCAGTTAATAATATGAGTGTCATCAAAAAAATAGGGAAGGTGTCTTTGTACATTTTTTTTACTGCATATTCCATTTTCTTAGTAAGGATGTTATGAAAAACTAATTACGGAGGGGAAAAAAAAAGAAGGAAACTTTAGAGAAAACAACCTTCTAATTAGATGTCACTTATTCTGGTGCAATTCAGCAGGTCAAAAGCAAGAAAGAAACCTGTGTATCCAAGTTACTGGATTACCAGAATACTGATTTTAAATTTTTTGGTTTAAAAGTTTCTGTGAAAATTTGAGCAGGAAAATATTAAGTGGCAATTTTTGATTAAACTACACAAACTTCAAGAGGAAAACAGAAAAGCTTTAGCAGTTTTTTAACAGTTATAATCTCTTTAACCACCTAATAAAAATCACATTTTCCCTGGTTCTACAGCATTTAAGTGGTGGTTTGAGGTAAATTTATGAACTCTGTGTATGTGTCATATATACCATCTTTTCTGCTGAGCTCAGAAAGGCAAGAATACCAATAAGAGGAAAAACCTGTGGTCAATAGTAATTTTAAAGAAAGAACCAATAGGAATATAAAGACAGAAATTGAACAAATTAACAAAATTTTTAAAATACTAACAGCGATACAAAAGAAAATTATCTGGTTGAGATCAGATGGGTAGTAAGATGCAGAGTGACAACATGCTATAGCAATGCTTATTAAAAATTCAGCACTGTCCAACTTGAGAGATTTTAAAGTTAACGTGGAACAAACATGAGATGTCTTGAAGTATTATAAGGTTTTCCCCAACTATCCCAGCTCCTGTTTTTATTAAAAGTTGAAAAGGACTTTTTGGTTCACAGTGTTGCTAGAAATAACATAAGTTGTAGCCAAGGTTTAGAGACAATATCTACAGTCTCATTTTTTAGAACGGGTAACAAAATAAGATTTCCTCTACCTTTTCCTTATTATTTCAGCAACAGACAATGGTCTGTGGTTGCTAGCAGGCAAAGATTTATTCTTAAAGGCAGATGAATAAATAAATAAATAAATGCTGAACTTCTTGGGTAGGGCAGTCCTGTAAACAATATTGTATTTTGTAAACTTTCTTTTTTTTTTTTCTTTTCAGTTATAAGTCAGCAAGTTACTAACTCTGAGCTCAGATTTATATGTTATTAGGATAGCACTGTGCTAATCCAAAAAGGATGTTATATTAAGACAGGATATTCATAAACAAAATCTGGTTTAATTTCATAAAACAAGACCCTCAAAATGAAAATGTATCCAAGCCTTGTGCTGCACCTGCCTACTGCAGGTTTTTTTTCTCACTTCCTAGATAGCACTTGACATGAAATGTCTTTAGAAAGATAATACATTAGCTTCAATGGACAAATCCTTGATCCACTAAAATGATTTAAATACCTAGCACTATTTCACCATTTCTGGTTTTGTTCCTTGCTTGATGGCATCAGTAGTTACTAAAAGACAGTTATTAGGCTTAATTATTCTTTGAAAGAAAGATTGTCTTATTCTTTCAGTAAACTTTGAAGGATTCTACAACATCAAATTCAAGTGAAGCCTTTCACTGTCTTGTTTGTCATAGCAAAATAGAAATGGCTTTAAAATCTATCATTCACAGCAGAAGGGAATCTGCAATCACCTGATCTGATGACTGTTCTTCACAGCTGAGGCTATTCTACAGCAATATTAGTGATAAGAGACTTGGTAGGTTACTCATCTGCAGAACTGCTCACTATTAATATGACTATATTTATCCTCTGTCTTATGAGTTCTGATTTTAACAGAAAGATTCTGTCTTCTTGATCAATTTGCCAGTATTTAGTTGTGGGGGCTTTCTGGTTTTGGTGTTGATTTTTTTTCCCTTTTGAAACTAAATAGCTGAATTTCAAGTGCTGAAACAACTCATTGTGTACAGTGCCCTATGGTTGCTTAAAAACTCTTTATTTGTTCTGCTGTATTAAGACTTGGTAAAAATAATTGGTTCTAAAATATGCAGACTTGTTATAGGCTCATTGAATATTTATTAATCTGATGGTACCTTATCCTCAAAATCAGAACATTATGTTCTGAAATAGTTTGCTTTCTCATCCTCCATGTTTATCCACTACTACTTGCCTTCTTTATGTTAAACAAATTGAAATTTGCTTATGACATAGCAATGCTTCCTTTGTGTGTGTGTGTTATAAGGACTAAAAATATTTCATTTGGAAATGTCAGCAAATATTTTGTAGTCATGACAAATAACTGCAAAACATAGTAATGCCAAATGCTACCTGGCTCTCAAAGTGAAAAGTAACAGGAAAAGTGCCATAGCCAGCCATCTTGGGATTCCACCATTGCCAAAAACACTGCTAGTGTAATTCCATTAGGCTGTCCTGGAATACACAGCTAGTTGGGAGACATAGGAAATCTTATGAGAGGTAACCTTCAGTGTACTCCAGTGGATTGGAACTCTGAGGGCAACTAGCCTGCATACGTCTTTTGGGGTCGGGCAGACGCTATGAGTTCTGTCTAAAATTGCATATTTGGGTAATTTGAAATTTTTCATACAATGACTTGTTAGCTTGGTACTAGGAGCAGAAAGTTTTCCATCTTTGGCTCTGAAGGAGTGGATAAACAAGGAGGATGGGAAAGCAAACTAATTCAGAACATTAAGTTCTGACTTTGAGTATAGAGTACAGTCAGATAAATAAATATGAGGGGGAAAAAAGAAATCCCCAAACATACTACTACCCACCTAGAGCTGCAACTTTACTACATGCTCTGTTGTAAACTTGTAAGACCTCAGTTCTCCCTACTTTGCACGCAAATAAAATTGTAACATTTTAATATTAATAGATAACATTTTCAAAATTGCTTAAATCCACTGGATTTTCCATTAACTTCTGGAGGCAGATTTTAAAAACTATGCTGGGTACTGATACACAGACTACCTACCAAGATGTTCAGCACTACTGCAACAACCTCCAAGATCAATCAATCTGTGGAAGTAAATGTCCAAAGTTCTTCAGATAGTTAGGTGTCTGAGATAGGGAATAAAAGCTACAAGGGAATTATATAAGCATATTGCTATTTCGTCTAGGAAAACTAAGAAATGATGGATATTTTGTTATGGGATTTATAAAATTGGATTGATGCTCTAGTTAGTAGATTACTTGACTGAGTGCATCTCATTTGATACAGTGTTGCAATTTTAATTTCACATTCCATTGTTTACTCCTTAGTTAGCTGAAAATCACCAGCTTAATCTAGCTGATATCATATGTTAAAGTTGTCCCCATTAGGGACAATAGAAACATCAGTCAAGTACATAAATAAGAAATTCAGTTTTGTGAATATTTGTGTTAGAACTAAAGCTAGCTATGCTTTCGTGAATCAAACAAATTCAGTTAAATCTGAGAAAATAGCAAACACCTTTCTATTACTCTGAAGATCAGAACTTCCTCAATTTTAAAGCCTTTTCCCCCACTGCTCAGCAAATTGAGCAGACCTGCAGCTGATTACAAGGTTGAGCTTGACAGGCTCATCCCAAAATAAACTCGCAAGGAAAGGGCACAAGAGCCACCACATCATCACTGGGGCCAGACTGGGGTTCTACAGAGCAAAAATGGGGTCCTGACCTTGAGCAGGGGAGGTGTCCCAGGTAAGACTCATGAGGGAAATTGAGGTTGACTTGTCCTCAATGCATGGACAATTGTGTAAGAGAACTCTTCCTTATGGATGTAAACTTATCCAAGTGGGTTCCAACCGTGTCTTGGTCTTGCTGCTTTTCCCTCTACTTTAACTATCCTCATCTATATTATTTTGATATGCAGTAAGGCATAGGAAATACTGCATATAATTTTCATTCCATATGTTATCAGATATTTCTTCCACATAAATGGTACTATTTGCAAAGTTATGTAAAAGCAATTTAACATTATTTTGGATCTGCTTTGACCCATAACTAATAACTGTTTTCCTCATAAGTGCCATTGAGTGTCATTAGGGTTTATTTTGTCATTTACTGTCAAAGACAGAAGTGCATGTATATTCATACACTTCTCGGTCTTTGTAAAGATCCACTGCTAGCATTTAAAGAAAATGCTGCTGGTTTGTTGCTTTGGTTTTGCTTCTTCTTCCTTTTCGGGGGCCTTGTAGGTCTGTATTAAGACTTCATTCAGCCTTATTGTTATCCCCAACAGATACAGAATCTTTCATTCAGGTCTTCATCACATAAAGTATTTACTATTGTAATCCTTTGTCAATGAGACATTTCTATCAATCCTTGTAAGACTTCAGGCTATATAGAAATGCTGCTGTTTGAAATTAGACTAGCACAAGATTAAATCAGAGAAAGATTAAATCTCGATATCATGGTTTTGTCTCTTATCCACAAATATATATCAAGTTTTGTAATAATGTAAAACCTTTTCTGTAAAAATGTAAAACTCTGTGTAAGCCCTATCCTTAAAAAATGTAAGTGAAAATAAGATGAAGAAAAATATATAAATTCATTTTACTGTTTCAATACAGAAACTCACCGTCACTCACCGCCAGAGCAAAAAAGCTCCAAATATTGTGCAACAGTAACTAGTGTTGAAATTGATGATTTGGGGAGTTTTGTTCATTTGGTTTGATTTGGTTTGGCTTTGCTTTTGGTGTTTGGTTGTTTGGGGTTTTTTGCCTAGTGTAATTTTTAATCCTTTTCTTAATTTTGTGTCTTAAATTTTCTTTCACTTTTCTAATTGGCAGAGAGAGTTTATCTCATGTTCACAAAAAACAATCAGCAAATGATCAAATACATATTGTGGAATTTCATTTGAAACAGACTTCAAAGCATTAACTAATTTGTTTTTTCTTCATCATGATTAGGATGAAAACCCAAACAGGTAAGACATAACAAGATCATAACTTTATTCATTTAAACTATTTGGGAAAAAGTATCCAAGAAAAAATACCAGCCTGTGCAGATATGTTCTTCCCTTTTACAAAGCAAGTTACTTTTTAAGTTCGATGTTCTTGACCTTGCTTTTTCCCTATATTGTTCATCAGTAGTCCCAGGTTCATTATAATTACTCTTGATGTGATGTGAAAGGAAATAACATTTTTTTTTAATCAGGTTGGTTTTCACTTACAAGAAATATAACACAGTTATTCCCTTAATTTTTATAAGTAGTATTTATCCTCTAATAGCCAGACTTCACTGCTACGAAAGTAGTACTACAATGTGTCTTCCATGCGTCATCCTTCACCACCTGACAGAACTGCTTTGACAGCACAGGCAGGCTTGGTTGAAATATAATTTATTTCACAAAAAACAAGATGTAGAAAATTGATTAAAAAAAAAAAGTTGACTCTCTTCATAAGAAGAATATCTTAGACTCAGCAGGCTGCTTGGAACAGCTGTATCATGTGTCATGTGTCCTCCCCCTCCAAGGCAGTATTTCTCAAACTTCTCAAAAAAAAATTCCCCTTCTTTATGAAAGGCTATGAAAACACTTGAAGAGGAAAAAACCTTTCTTCTTTCAGAAGCCTTCCTAATGGTGGAGATGATTTGTGAAATGATCATAAATAATCAAGAAGGCACAGAGGAGATGGAAAAAAGGCATGTACTCATGAAGCTCAGGGAAGAAGTAGGGAGTGACTGACTGCTGCAAAGAAAACTGAACGTTTCCCAGTACGAAAGGGACTAGAAAGTGATCTTTATTTCAGATAACCTGCTTTATCGAAAGTGTGGATTGACTGGTTGCTTAAATGGCATTCCCTAAGTTAACCAAAAATGTTTGACCATCTTCCTGAACTAGTTATACCAGCATGAGGAAATAGTATATATGACTCATTCCAACACACAGTATTAAAACAGCAAAATCAAAATGAGCTTTGAAAAAAGCAAAAGATTTGAGCTGGCGTCAACCCACAAATTCCTTCCTTATAATTAGGGATGCTCAGCATGGCAACGGTGAGCATATAAAAACTAGGAAAAAAGGAAACATGAAAAAGAGAGGAGGGCCAAGTGACTTGGGAGAATTATAGACATACATTCTACATGCATAAGGATGGAGTTAGAAAAGCCAAAACCCATGTGAAGTCGAATCTGGCGAGGCGTGTGAAAGGCAGCAAGAGCTTTTGCAAGTAAATCAGTAGTGAAAGGAAGACTAGGGACATTATGTGCCTTCTGTTGAAGGCACAAGGGATCTGCTGGCAAGGAAAATGGAAAGTGCCAAGGTATTCAATGCCTTCTTTGCGTTGGTCTTCACTGATGAAATTCATCTTTGCTGTAGAAAAGTCTGGAGCAATGAAAACAACCTCAGGGTAGAAGGATCAGGCTGGAGTATATTTCAAAAGACTGGATATGCACAAGACCAGGAGACCTGCTTTTGGTCACACACAAGTATTGAGGGAGCTGGCCAATGTCATAGGCCATGCTCTGTAAGGGTATATGGAAAGTGAGACTGTCTCCTTCACTGAGATTATCCAATCAAGGACCTTTCAACACAAAGGGATAATAAGTAAAGGGGCCAGCAAAACCACACAGAGATAGAAAGCTGAAAGATAAGGGATAATGTACACAATGTGAAAGGCCAAAAGCCTCGGCAGAGTAATTGATGAGCTGTAAAGAAACTGCAGACACGGCTATGGAGAGGACAAAGGTGACTTTGCAACTGCTAAGAATGAGTGAAGGAAAAAAAGAGGAAGATGAGGGTATTTGATGGGGGAAGCTATGGGACTGTACAAAACTTACAAACAAATATTTAGATGAATGGAACTGGGGGAAAAGCAAAGTGGGGAATAGGCAAAAAGGGGTATAAAACATGCCAGTCACACTGCAGCCAGTTAGTCTGCCAATTAGCCTTCCACCTAACCACTGCTGTCCTTCCTATCTTATTAAATCCTTTCCTAGTTATCTGTCTGTGTAATCTCACTCTCTACCTGATGTGTGAGAGAGTGCTTTAGGGCTAAGTGCTAGTTACTTGGGAGAGAGTGTGAGTGGATGTGGAACACCAATAGGAGAAAGACAGGGAATGTAGGTGACCCCAGGCCTGTGGTGCCAGCAAGTGGAACAAGTTGATTCTCAGCATCCATAGTTGGAGATGCCAAAGCTTTCCTGAGCATGTAGTTGTTCTGCTAAGGGTATAGAAATTTGGCAGAAAATGAACCCTGTTGCCTTCCAGTTAGTCCTCAGAGGACGGAGGGGTTGGGTGTGGTTTGGCTTAGTTCTGATCATAGCCAATTCAGCAATATAAGTCTGATCATGTTCAGTAAGATCTTTCATGAGCACAGATTCACAAATAGTGCAGTTTCAACACTATAGGTCTGGTGACATTCAATATGTACTTGTGTGATCCCAGATTGAATAGTGGTGATGAATAGTGCTATTTACCAAGCCAATACCATAGGTCTGGCTGAGTTCAATAAGAATTTACACATCCAGAGTAATGAATAGCACAGTTTATTGAAGAAACAGGGAAACAGGTTCAGGATTGCCAGTGATAAATACACTAACTACAGAGTGGGAATATGTGTTGCAATGGAAGGTATATAAACAGAGATCTATTAACACTGTAGGTGTCTCTGGACTGTAATGTCAACCACTGAAGTGAGTACAGGTCTCAAGTTCAGCTACTGAGAGAGACCAGGGTGAGTGAGGTGCATGTGGTGCTCAGCTGCAGTTGTTACTGCAGCTGGAGTAGGTAGGACCATGGGTCAAAGCCCACGGACCTGGCCCTATCTTGTGGAGGGCTGGGAGCCCTCAAAGCAGGAGCCTCTTGTGCTCCTCTGGAGAAGTCAGAGATAAGCAACCTTCCTCTGGGTCATGGTGAGATCCCAACATGCCTTGTTTCTTCATGGTAATAGCCTGTACCCTGTTGGCTAATTGGTTTCTAACTAACCCCCTACTTTCCCCATAAAAACATCTGCCACTGCCCCTGAAGGAGGGAGCCTTGCCTCTGGCCTCCCCTTCGCAGGGTGCTCGGACCATAAAGGCGACCTCTGCGGAACTGCCATGCAAGGTTCCTGTCTCTCTGTCCCTGTGTTTGCCTTGGGCGATTTCACAAGGAGCTGAATTCACAAAGAGCTGAAATCACAAGAGCTGAAATCACTTGTAGCTGAGAAATTGCTACACTTGCTGGAATCGCCTGTCACCCAGGGAGATCTGCCAGCACCCCTGGAAGAGCTGTTACCTGCGGGACGCTCCCTCCAGGAAGGTCGCGGCGTGCTGGTGCTGAGCTGCACCGGACCCCCTGTGACACTGACTGATAGCAGAAAATGTCTGTACCTTCCTCACACCTAGTGTGCACAGGGTATGCATGTGTATCATGCTGGAACAGCCAGCAAGTAGTGGGGGGTGTGGGTCCAGCATGAAGGGCAAGGTTCTGTGCTGGTGTGCTACAGAGACTTGAAAATGTAGAGTTCATGTGGGTCAAGTGTGTGAGTGCTGTTTGTTTCCAGAGAGCACCAAGCTGGACCAGTTGGCAGGTAGGGAACCTGTGCAATGGTTAAAAGAACCCACGATCCAGGCAGAGGTGTTGGGCAGAGAGATTTCCTGGTGTTTGAGGGTACTGTGAATGGGCATGTGCTTAGTGAGGATAATGAATAGGCTGCAGATCTTTTATGAAAATTGGAGATGCTATTTTGTCCTGCTTACTGAAGTAGACTTTTCTTCCAGTGATCAACATTTATCCAGGGCTTTGAGGGGAAGCCATATGAGGAGTGGCTGAGGTCACTTGGTCTGTTCAGCCTGGAGAGGAGGAGACTGAGGGGAGACCTTAGCGCAGTCTACAACTTCATCATGAAGGGAAGAGGAGAGGCAGGCACTGATCTCTTCTCCATGGTGACCAGTGACGGAACCCAAGGGAATAGCCTGAAATTGTGTCAGGAGAGGTTTAGGTTGGATATTAGAAAATGGTTCTTCCCCCAGAGGGTGGCTGATCACTGGAATGGGCTTCCCAGAGAAGTTATCACAGCATCAGCCTTACAGAATTTAAGAAGCATTTGGACAATGCTCTCAGGCACATGGTGTGACTCTTGGGGCAGTCCTGTGCAGGGCCAGGAGTTGGACTTGATGATCCTTGTGGGTCCCTTTCAATTTAGCATACTCTGTGACTCTGTTATTTTGATCTTGTGTCCTGGTTTCAGCTGCAATAGAGTTAATTTTCCTCCTAGTAGCTGGTACAGTGCTGCATTTTGGATTTAGGATGAGAATAACATTGATAACACACTGGTGTTCCAGTTGTTGCTAAGTTGTGCTTACCCTAAGTCAAGAACTTTGCAGTTTCCTGTGCTCTGCCCCAGAGCAGGTGCATAAGAAGCTGGAGGGGATGCACAGGACAGCTCACCTGAACCAGTCAAAGGTATATTCCATACCACTGAATGTTGTGCTCAGTATATAAACTGGGGCAACTGGTCAAGAGTCACTGATCACTGCTTGGAGACAAGCCAGGCATTGGTCAGCAGGTGGTGAGCAATTGTATTATGAATCACTTGTTTTTCTTGGATTTTATTCCTCTCTCTCTCTCTCCCTCTTTTTCACAATGATGATTAATGTTGGTTTTGGTACTATAATCATTAGGATTATTGATATTATATTTTACTTTGTTTCAATTACTAAACTGTTCTTATATCAACCTACAAGGCCTACTATCTTTTTCCTGATTCTCCTCTCTACTGGTGGGGAAGTGAGGAGTGAGCAAGTGGCTGCTTGAGGCTTAGTTGCAAGCCAGAGTTAAACCATGATATCTCATCTTGGTTTTATCTTGAGCCAACTGCTCTCCACCTCTGTAGGCTTGGCTGAATGCCCAATTCCCAACTGGAAATAGAACCAATAGCTGAATATCACTGCTGTCTGCTTTCTTACAAGCCCATCATGACTTATTCTTAGCCCTCAGAGTATTTGAGTGATGATAACACAGGACAATGCAGATGAGAGTAGGAAGAGGAGTGATTAATCTTCCACCAGTTCAACTCTGCTAGAAAAATGCTAGTTTTAAAAAAGGACTTCACTTTTTTCCTCTGAATTTTGAAATAGCTTTATCTTTAATTTTCAGGATTAAAAAAGCTTTCTTGCAGTATTCTTCTTTCTGGGACTTGTGAGTTTCTGTTACTTCATTTCTAAACAATTCCCATAAAATTTCAGGCACCTCTATTATAATGTCTCTCTTTTTGACCAGATATTCCTTCCACACTTAAAGGCCATTTTAAAGAGTGACAAATTGATTAAGAATTTTAAGTTTCCTGACATGGAAAATTAGAGTTATGAAATCTGTTTTTGAAAGAGAGAGATATTTCTGATTCCTGACTCAAAGACAAACAAGATAGTGTGTCCTTGCAGCAAAGACAATAAATGCTATCCTGGGCTGCATTAAGAAAGGTATCGCCAGTAGATAAAAGGGCAGGATCTTTACCCTTTATTTAGCACTGGTGAGTCCACACCTGGAGTCTGTGTCCTTTTCTGGCTTCCTCAGTACAAGAGAGACACGGACGTACCAGAGATAGTCCAATGAAGGACCACAAAGATGATCAAGGGACTGGAGCTTCTCTTCAATGAGAAAAGGCTGAGACACCTGGGACTCTTCAACCTAGAGAAGAGAAAGCTCAGAAGGAATCTCATCAATGTGTCTAAATACTTGAAGGGAGAGGGTAAAGACAGAACCATGCTTTTTTTCAGTGTTATCCAGTGACAGAGCCATAGGCAATAGACACAAACTGAAACACCGAAGGTTCTCTCAGAGCCTCAGGAAACACTTTTTTACTTCTGTCATGACAATATTAACAAAGGTTTCAGAAAGGGTTTGTGAAATGTCTCTCCTTGGAGATATTCAAAAGCCATCTGGACATGTTCCTGCACAACTGGGTCTAGGTGTCCCTGCTTCAGCATTGTTCTTGGATCAAAAGATCTCTAGAGGTTCCTTCCAACTCCAAGCATTCTGTGGTTCTGTGAGTCCAAAATCGTTGGGTTTGACTGTGTTACAAAACAGGTATTTTATAAATCCAAGACATTTATATACAAGTGAACATGTAATTAATTTATAGTATATTTAAATATAATATAACATAAAGACAGAATTCTTTTTTTTTGTCTTTTTAAAAATCATTATCTATTGATAAAGCCCAAAGCAATTGCAATATTTCGATAATAGCTTGTGATGAAATAAATCACTTTCATGTCAACCTCTGGAAAGAAGGTCTTGTGATACCTAAGAATTTTAAATGAGTTTGGGTTTACTTCTGTGTAAGTTTGAATACATGAACCAGAGTTTTGGAACTGTTCTCGGTTCTACCACCTTCTCAAGTTAACAGCTCTGAGCTGAGCAGACTATAGTGGGTTTCTGAGGGTGTTCATGCAATCCAAGACAAGCAATCTGACATTTAAGTTGAGAGGATATAAATGAGAAAAAATGTGACGTAAAAGAAATTAGAGTTTCATTTACTCTGTACTAAGCATTTACCAAGTATTTCAGAATGAGATACTATTGTCTCTTTCATTGAAATGGACGCTACCCCAATAGAATGCTTTCAAATCCAATAGTTTCAAAAGGAAGATGAATACTAATTGCACAAAAGATTTGTTCACTTTTTACAACATAGTATTTTCTTCTTATTCATATGTAGCAAACTGGGTGTGTCTCGCCATAACGAATATGCTATTTGTAATTGACATACATTTTCTTTACTGACTCCATAACCCTGCATTTATTACCAGGTTTAATCTTTTTTTTTCCCTTTAAATTAATAGGCATTTTTTTCAGCTAACCCCAAATTTCTCAATAAGTCAAAAATTCAAAACTGGATTACATGGCTGTTGCTACTGTTGTTTCCGTTTTCTCACATTCCATGCTGTAAAAAGATTAGTTATGCATGTTTTTGTTACTGTTAAGTTACTTATTCTCACCAGTTTCAACTGTTTTGGAAGGGAGATTGTTTTTTCAGTATAAATGTGGTATAACATTTATACTGGTATTCTGAATTTTAATGGAAAACTTAAACACTCTTTGCTAGATGTGCATTCTTCAAAATAAAAACGGAGAAAAAAGGAATGAGGGAAAAAAATACTGAATCTGAAATGTCTTCAAGCTAGGTGAGCTGGAGTAGAAGTTGCAAGGGCATAACAACAGATTTGGGAAAACATAGCTAAAGTGTGTTTGAAACATACCAATATCCTTAAAAGAAATTAATTAGATCTGAAGAGAAATTCCACTCTGAAAAATCATGTATACTATTTCATTACAGACTTACTCTTTGGATGCAGCAATTGTCTTTCTCTGAGTCTGAATCTGGTTGCTGTTTTGGGTGTTATTAGCTCCTCCAACGGCTCTGCACATTTCATGAGTCCCTCTTGACTGACTGGCTTTCACAGCCCCCCACCACACTGCACACTGACTGTGGACCACTGGACATCTCTGACACACTGCTGTGGCATACAACAAATAGCTTTGCCATCACTCTGTGAAATCACTTGTGTGATAAACTCAGACATGATTCTTAGAGAGTTTTAAGCTCTTAGAACTGAAAAACTCCCAGAGAAGACCTAAACAGGATATTCAGTGTGGACAATCTACTCAGAAAATTTTGGCCTGCTGACGAAGAATAGCTTTGTGATATAGGTTCCATCAGGAATATGAATATAGGCTCTGCTCCTGTCTCTGTGTTACAGTCCTTCTTATGGCCAAGAGATATCCTACTTCTAACCAAGCATGAATCTTTTTTAAGCATGAGCTCACTCTCTTCTTATGCATTTCTTTCTTTCCTGATTTATTCTGTATTCCTACATCTTTGATTTGTTGCTCATTCCATACTGTGTGTTCCCACAAGTTGTTTCTCAAGGCACCAGTCTGGCTATAAGGACTTAGAGAAGGCGGTGGTGTACAGTGGAGGTAGGTGCTTAAAGGGCAGTGTTGCCTCACTTTATATGTTGGAAGATCTAGTCCTGCACTCCTACCAATGTTCAGTGTTATGCAATATTGAAATTTTGACCTTCCAGTGAACATCTGTAGCAAGTCTTGTTGATATTAAATAGTCAGTGCAGAATTACTCATAAGTCAACTTCTTCCCACTTATCTATGCTTCTAAGAGGCATTTGTAGCTTTCAACATTGTTGCTCGCTATCAGCCTTCCTTCTTAAAACTTTTTTCTTGTTATTTGTCTCATTAATTTCTCCCTATGAACAGTAACCATAGTTTTGTCATAATGCATGGCTTTATGTCTGTTTGCACAAATTTTAAAAATTGCTCAGATTTGCCTTTTGACACTACTGCACTTTACAGAGATAAGAGAACTACTGAAGACTCAGCTCAGATCAGCGCCGGTCTAAATTACAGAAAAGAAAGGACAAGGTAAGTTTTTGAATTTTCTCTATCTAGTGTTGGTAAAAAAGGACCAACAACTTTTTTCCCCAAAACAACACCTCTGAGACATATTAATGAAAAGATTTTCTTTCTTTCTTTTTTTCAGAAATAAATATTTATAAATCACTGTATTATATAAATGTCTGCAATCTTATGAGGCAAAACCTGTGATTCATTTAATTCTCAAGCTAAAGAGAACATAGAGATTTCTGTAAGACTGTGAAGTGAATGAATCATTAAAAAAAGGATGTGTCATGTGGCTCATTTTAAAGTTACTGATGTTGTTACATAGAATGTCTTATCTTTAGATCGTAATGACATAACATTTTTTAACATTGATTTTAATGGACACTTCAAAATCTATTCCAAAATTGCAACATTCACTGTCAGCTGTAATCTGAACAGCTTGACTATAAGCCTTAAAGTATACTAGAATAATACAATAAATTAGGAAAAAAAACCCCAAACAAAAAAAATGTAGCAAATGAAAGTTTCATTAAAAGATTAACTAAATCTCTAAAACAATTATCTGTGATAGAAAAGCATTTTCAATAATAAATCTATAAAATTATTTAAATTTCTAAATATAAAACTAAGTTCATCCAAATGAAGACTTCTGTTGACTTCCATTGCTCTGTCTGATATATTCTTCTTTCACTGTCTATATACATACTGTCTTTAACAGTAGTTTTGTTTACTGTTTGCTGGTTTGCTGGTGAATGTATTTTTAGTATAATCAATCTATCCATGAACACACACAACATTTTCCCCTTTAAGATTCTGCAGTATCTCTTCTATATATTTCACTATATATTAGTGACATTTTTCTTCCCAGATTAACTTTTTTTTTAAATTAAACAGAAGTTTGATATAGACAAAGTAATTGCTGGAAGAAACAAGATTTCACAAATGTTTGAGCCATGACACAAAGGAGCAATTACCATCTTATAAATCCAGGTGTTCATCTTGACCATTCATAAATTCCATGATAAACATAAAGCCACTTGCATTTTCTTATTGTACATAAACTCATCAGAAGAAAATCTAGACCAAAGAAGGAGAGAGGAAGGTGCACAACAAGTGCTCAATTGATCTGGATGATTATGAGAGCAAGACTATTGGTCATAGCACAGAGTGTACTTATCTAGCAGTTTAGATGTAGCCTTATTAAAATTGCTTTAACTGTTAAGAATGAAATAGGCAGTTAACTTCTTTACATGAAGGTCTCTAATTTCAGTGTGTTTTCATCTCATCATATTAGTGAAATATTTTTGTTGCCTGAAACATAGACCTAAAGCCATAGAGTAAGAAGTAATAATCTCCCAACTGAGAATACTTTTTGTCTATTAAGAAAGGAACTTACCGCGATATTCCAAATAAAAATTGCATGTGTAAAGTATAGAGAATGACGTTCCTGAAGAACTCACAAAACTACTTAATTTGTTTGTAATGAAAGAAATGCACAGTTTCAAAACAAGTATGTATTTGATTTGTCATTGTCCTGGGTTGTGGGGATGTATTAAAACAATGTATTCTCCCCCATCTGCATCAGCCCTGATGAGCCGTTACTGACAGGTCCTTTGCAACAACTGCCCGGTGCATGTTTGGCCTCTCGGACTGCAAGCTGGGGTTAGATAAGGGGAATCCTGTGGTGAGGTAGGGTACCTTTGGCTTCAAAAGAGACACAGCTGGGAGAGCTTCCCCGTCAAAGCACCAGTAATGATCACACCCAGCCTGAGGAGGCCATCTCTGTTAAAGGTCATCATGGACAATGGGCAGCTGGAACGACCCAACCACCCAGAGCCTCCCAAACCATCTTATCTCATCATTCCATTGGGAAATGCTCCGCCCTGGGGGAGGTACATGGACATTCCTGCGGGAATATAATGAAGCCTGCCTGGACACTGGGGTACATTCTCCCGCACCGATTCCAGGAGCTACTGAGGATTCACCACTCCCAATGGGCTGCAACCACTGCTCCCACTGGACTGCAGCCACCACTCCCATGAGACTGCAACCACCGCTCCTACTGGACTGCAACCACACTTACCTGGACTGCAGCCTCCCTGCCGCCCCTGCCTCACCAGCCCCCCTACCCGGGTGGGGCCAGAGCTACACCACAGGGGAAACCGGGTGACAGGCGGGAGTCTGGTACTGGTGTTTGCTACTGTTATTGTTGCTGTTTGTTCTGTTGGGTTATATCTATCTATCTATATATTTTTAGTAAAGAACAGTTATTCCATTTCCCATATTCGATCTCAAAAGCCTGATAATTTTCAAAGCTACAATAATTCAGGGGAGGGGGAGATTCCTTCCACTCCGGGAGGGTTCCCACTTTTCCTTGGCAGATATCTGCTTTTCAAACGAAGACAGTCATCTGAATTGCTCCACCACTATGTATGTACCTAGATAGCAGCCTTATCTCCTTATTCATTTACTGGCACTGGCTTTTAGTAGTATACACTCACAACACTAAGAAAATAGGCAATGAGGATATTATAAGATAAAACTCAGTTATTTAAAAGATCTTTAACCTCTCAAGTTTATACCATATATGCTAAATATTGCAGCATGAACACGGAATTGGAATTCTTCCTCTCACCTTTCCTCTCCCTTTTTCATGCTTCTTCAATTATTGCAACGAGTAGATTCAAAGAAGATTATAAGAGGTAATGTAATAGGTTGACCCTGGCTTGATGCCAGACACCCACTGAAGCCTCTCTATCACTCCTCTCCACAGCTGGACAGAGGAGCGCAAATATAACGAAAGGTTCATGGGTTGAGATAAGGACTGAGAGAGATCACTCACCAAATGCCATCACAGGTAAAACAGGCTTGAATTAGAGATATTAATTGAATTTCTTACTAACCAAATCAGAGCAGAACAATGAGAAACAAAAGCAGCTCTTAAAACTACCTTCGTCTCACCCCTCCTTCTTTTTCCACTCTACCACCTCCCCCAGTGGCATAGGGAGACAGGGAATTTGGCTTATGGTTGGTTCATCACATATTATTCCTGCTGTTGCTCGGGAAAAGAAGTCCTTCCTCTGCTCCAATGCGGGGTCCCTCCCACAGGCAACAGTTCTCCATGTACTTCTCCATTGTGAGTCTATTGTATGGACAACAGTTCTGCACAAACTGCTTCACCGTGGGTCATTCTTCACAAGTCCTACCAGGAAGCCTGCTCCAGCGTAGGCTCCTCTCTCCACAGGTCTGCAGGTCCCTGTCAGGAGCCTTCTCCAGCACAGGCTTCCCACAGGGTCACAGCCTCCTCTCAAGCATCCACCTGTTTCAACATGGGTCTCCTCCACAAGTTGCAGGTGGATCTCTGCATCCCTGTGGACCTCCAGGGGCTGCAGGGGCACAGCTGCTTCACCATGGTCTTCTCCATGGACTGCAGGGGAATCTCAGCTCTTGTACCTGAAGCACCTCCTACCCCTCCTTCTCAAGTGGCCTTGGTGTCTCACCTATACCCACTCCTCTCTTCTCTGGCCACAGTTACATCTGCTCAATAGTTGGGTTTTTTTTTCTTTTTAAATATGTTATCACAGAGAAATTATTATAATTTCTAATTGGTCCAGCCTTGGCCAGAGAGAAGTCTCTCTTGGAGCTGCCAGGGATTTCCTCTGCTGGACATGGAGGAGGCTTCCATCAGCTTCTTACAGAAGCCACCTCTGTAGCCCCCCAACTACCAAAACCTGGCCATGCAAACCCAATGCAGATGTTAACTTAATCCTAAACTCTCCAGACATCTTCATATTCACTGAGGTGCTACTGTCAGTTCAGAGAAACACCATGCCAAAGAAAGGATTGTAAAACAAAAAAGATTACAATTCTGCTTGAATTCTCTTTAGTGATTTCAGTCACCAATGACCATAAAGGACATAAGTAAACCGATCTCCCCAGTCTGTAGCAATTTTTCACTAGCACATACTCCTTGCTAATATTGAGAAGCAGCAAGTAAAATAATATTTTCTTCATTAAAATTGAAGAAATTAAGATATGAAACTATGGAACATGAATAAGAAGACATCCTATTTTAAGGAAAACTAAGATATCAAATGTGTTCAATAACAGCAAGAATTTACAATGGAAAATATTTTCATTTTTGGTGCCATTAAAACCAAATCATAGCATTGCTTTTATTTATCTATTTATTTAATAATCAGTTTAGCAGAACTATGCCCTTAAAAGAAGTCTGAAGTGTTCCTAATTATAATCAGTTTCATTAAATTCAATCAGTGGAATATTATCTGGTATCTATAATAGCCATGTTCGTTTTAATCATATTAGCCTATGTTATTTGCTGCATGTTCCAAAACACAAGTTAGTGGAATTCATTTTGTTTACACAGCAGGCTTCAGATTAAATCCGTGCTGATCTATGACTCTTTTTTTTTCAAGTTCCTTTATTTTAATTCTCATTGCCAATGAAAACAAACATAGAGCAAACACTTTCTTCTTTATCAAATATAATTAATAAATCAATTTTAATAGTTTTAGTATACTAATTCCCAGTTATTTTGTCTGAAACATTAAATCCTTCTCTTATCAGAATTTTTTTTGTAGACATATCATATTTGGACAAAATATTGCGTTTATATTTGTGCAACATTTAACCAACTAGAATCTCAGTCCCAAATGAGACTTGTAAATGCAAAGGTAGTGTAAATATTTACGGTCATATTATCTTGGTCAGAAGAATGGAATTTGTACACACACATATCCAAGGAATGTACACAGTCAGAGAAAGTTCTTCATATCTATCAATATTAAAATTTATGCTTTGTTTTTCATTCATCTGTTTATTTACAGAAGTGAAGGAGCTGGAGTACAAGGTAAGCTCTTCTAGTAAGAACATTTACAATTTCTGATTTGGGGTCCACAGTATTTTTATTTTGTTAGATTAAGTAACAACTTCTATAAAGCTAATATTTTTGATGATGAGTACTGTCATAATGAGATTTTGACTTGTCTACATTCTGTCTTTTTTTAATCTTTCCCAGTCCTCACTGTTAATGCTAAAATTGTTTTAACAAATATTTTATATTACTTCTGATAATATTATTTCTAAAAACCATGTGTGACTAGCAATTTTTATTGCACATGTCCGTTTATCATCATGTTGTTATTGTACTTCTAGTGCTCATTCTCACATTGTGTGAATTATCCTGAGAATTCTACAATTTTTCATGTGATTCTGACACTGATTTAGCTATTATTTTACCTTTAGGAAGAGGTAAAAGCATTTAATCATTGTGCTTCTTAAAAGCATGAGATTTACATTTGGATCTATTTTCAATTTCTCTTGGGGTTTGTAGGTGGTGTTCTCAGTCAAAGGCAAATTACCTGACAGTGACTACACCCGTATCATACTTCTTCCTCAAGATAAAAAACATCATATGGTTCTGTGTGATTTTTAGACAATTCATAAGGGAAGCTGGAAGGAACCCTTGGCAGATTGGCTCTGGACATCACCTTACATTAAAAAAGTAAAAAGGTGAATTGACAGTCAATGCTTTTCAATGAACCTGAGAGCCTTTAGGTCATTGCCTTTATAGTTGACTGAAAGGTTGCCTATTGGCTCTTTATTCAACTTTTTAAATGTGCCTGCAGGACTGAGAGATTTTAGAGTCAGTGTAAAAGGAAAGAGGAAGACAAGGGAGGCTGTACAAAAAATGTTGCTGTCAGAAAGTGTCCTGCAACATGAGGAAGTTCAGTACATAAGAGGGTCTTGTCTGCTGAGTTGAAGAAACTTGTAGGAGCTTTGGATTTTTAATAGGGCTTTAGAACTGTACAGTTTAGAGCAGACTACTATAAACATGAACTTCAAAAGATGTCTTTCAGTCCATTAGTGTCAAAAGAAAATCTGAAAAGAACAATTTCAGCAATTTTTGTGCATTAAACAATTTGAAATAATGCCGGGGAGCGGATTGTGACACAGTCAGGGTTACTCTATACAGCTGTGGGTTTCCAAAACAGACTTTATTGACTCATTCCTTTGTATGTTGCATTAGCTGCCCAGTTTGAATTAAGTAATATTATAGACTTACAAAAGTCAGGTCAAAAGACTCTTTGTATGTGTGAGAAAGTCAACCATTCACAAAAGTTTCAAAAGCTACAATTAAGGTTCTGCTTATAACCTTACTGTGGTCCTTCCATGTACATATGGTCTTTAATTAGATCCTCTCATATGCTTTTCTTAGAAGCTGTCAGCATCATTTTGTGTATGGAACAGGCCATGCTTACTAAGAATGCAACAACTCAATAATTTCCTTTCTTTTCCCTCATAAACATATGCCTTATTTATGACAAAATATTCAAAGCAGATTCAGAATACAGAAATAATTCCTACTGGAATTTTTCCATGTCCCCTTTACGAGAATATGCAGCATTAAACACTAATGAATGCATGATAATGGCATCCTTGTGAGATAAGTATACATCATTCTCTTCACTGTACATGTGAGAAACAAAGGCCCAGAGATATTATCCTCTGTTTCGGAATTTATTTTGAAAGACATGATCTGATTTTTCAAAGTTAAAAATCCCAATAACTGAACTGTAATTTAACTGCTCAGAGTAGAGAAAAAAAAAAAAAGGTGTCTTCACTATCAGCTCTGACTGTGCCTTTTGACAACAAGGGTTGCAAAGGATGACTGGTCTCATTAATCTGACATAAAATTCATCCTGTCTGTACATAAAAGTGTGATTCTGACACACTGTCTGGAACAAATTTTAAAACACAAGATCAGTGGAGTTTTAGGAACTGACTGTGAGTCCTAAATACAGATCTTAAGTGCTATTTGAAATATCTTAGGCTATATGAGGTCTCAGCTCATGAGATATATTCATGGAAGACCTATGCCTGTCTGCATTGGCATCTGGAATCCAGGTTGGATTTGCAAGTGTATCTCAATGTCATTAGACCCTTCTGCATACACAAGGCTGAGTCCCACCCTCACTCATATTTGAGGGAAGCTGCAGAACTGTTAGTTAGTCCTAAAAACTGAATGGAGTATCTCTTCAGTAAGATCCAGATGACTGGAAGAGTAAGTGTCCACTGATGAATGTGTGATGATGAGGTATCTTATCTGGTCTGCTCTTGCTGTTTCAGGAGCACACATGTGCCCTTGCATATCCTTTGTCATATCTGTCAGTCACTTGTAAGACTGTCAAATACTCTTCAGATTTTCAAGTTGCACCTGAGTTTAGTCCCCTGGTTAATGATTGAGTTCATCTTGAGATAAGGCAGCTAACATGCCACTGGAATTTATACCTGGAGTAAGTTTTGTGGACATTTAAAGATGGGGGACTTATTGTCTATTACATGCCTTGAAAGAATGTGCTACGTTAAAGGACAGGTGCTTTTTTCCCATATTTTTTTCCCTTGAAGTGACCAGTATTTCATTTTTCAGTCTGTGTTTCTCTCTCAGTCAAATTCCTTCCTGATTGCACTTCACCTTTTCTGTTCTATTCTACACACTCACATGTGCGCTCTTTCAGTTTCTTGTCCTTATGCATACTGCAGTAATATCTATTGACACCACACTGACCTACCCATAACGTATCTTTTTACTTATTTGCCTGTCTAATTCTTGTTCCACTCAGCTGTTCTGTCTTTTTATTTCAAGCTTTTTGCCTTGGGATACTCCCTTTTTCCTTCTGTCCCTGGTTCATCATCAGATTCATGTGCCTTATTCTGTCTTTCTATCTTCTCCTGGATCTTCTTGGAGATTGAGAGACATAGTTTCTGTCTTCAATATTTTCTACCTTCACCAATGTGTTATCTCTTCTTCCCACTCTGAGAAACTATAGAAAGTTTAATGAAATAACAAGAAAGTGTTAAGTGCTAAAAGTTGTGCTACTCAATCCCATTTTGGCTCAGAAAGAGCAAAACTAACCATGAATACAGAAGTCCTTTCCTTGCTCATTCCTAGACTCATGTAGGCTGGTATTTACCAAGGATAGATCTGACATGGAACTTCTCAGGCAGAATGGCTAAAATTTGGTTGTTTTAAACATCACATGTGCTGTTCTCTAGTGAAATGTTAATTATTTGAGAAATACTGTTAGTTTTCTCAATAACATATTTTCACATCAGTTGCCAGAATCTCCAAGGGTAAGGGAATAGGGAAGAATCTGAAGGATACCTTAACCAATAGATTTCAAAACGTTAGGAAATAATTATCTTAGATAAAAAGGGTTAGTTTTTGCTGTTGTTGGGGTTCCAAATAGGTAGTGACCTAATTGCAGACCTATTCATAAGCAAGTTTGCTTGGATAATATGCTTTGGAGCTGCTCAAAATGGATCCAAGAAGTAAACAACCACTTGAGCAATGTAATCTGTCAGGAGCTCAACTTTTGATCTTATTCTTTGGTCTTCGTCTATCACTAAAAATGTGTGTTCCAGAGTCACTTCATCTTATCTGTTAAGCTGAAAAGGAATTCTGGCACTCATTCTTAACTACGTTATGGTCAAAGAAGGGGAAAAAAAAGAAAAAGCTGAATCAAGATGCCTAAATTTACAGCTTAATTCACTTGCCAAAAGATGGAAATCTATACTATTTGACATAACAAAAGGTTTTGTACATGACTCCAAGGTGGTGGTCCATAAACCAGGGGTCACCCCTAGGTCTGCTGGCAAACATGCTCTTTCCCTCCACAGGTCTTGCACACTCTATAATCCCTGAAATGTCAGTAAATACCTACATTAGGTAACAGAATTCCAAAAAGTTTTGTTTCCCTGTCATGGATGCCCCGAAATGGTACTTTTTTGTAAGCTAGATGCCTAAATGAGCATCACAATTAGGGAAGTCAGTAGTGTCAGTGAAATATATTGCACCAATAAGCTTACATACTTGCTATCGTCCTTGATATGTTTATGAGTAATAACAAACCCATGGCTTATAAGGTGCTTTGGATCATATGTATTTATTGAAAGTCAGTAAATAAAAGTGCACAGAAGAAAATTATTGGAAGGACTGCTCTAACTTTTCCAACAGAATGGTGTAAGAATGTGCAGATCATGCAAATAGTGAATGGGCAACGAAAGTGCAGGGACAATGTGTGTCCTAATCATGTGTCACACAGCACTATGCAAACTGTATTTGTTATTATTAGAAATGTGGTTTAAAACATATGAACCCTTTTGAGGGATGTAGATCTTTATTTTTCATGTTACTTCCACACAACGAATACTTGAAAGGTGAGGGCAAAGCAGCCCCCTTCTGACATGGTTTTACAAGTTCCTTGACCCGTCCTGCTGGAATTGTTTACTTCATGAGGAAACTAAAATAATTATAAACAGGTAAATGGTTGCAGGCTATCTCCCTGAACTTGCTATTGAAATTTTAACAGGAAACTTTCAGAAGCTAAATCCATCAATATTCAGGTTCAAGATAACCTAGAGTCTGCAGGCAAAATGGTTTATATAGCAGGTTGTTCAAAATGGGAGCATGTCATTATCACTGAAAAATAATGCAGTAATATATTGCTGCAAAGTAAGCTACAAGGATAACCATTAGACACACTTTAAAATTATAAGCATCATCTCTTATTTGCACCTTAGCAGTTTAAATATTCATAAAAATAAATAGAGGACTTGGGTCAAGGGAGAAGGAATGGCTGTTTCTGGAAAGCATATGGAGACATATCATATTACATTGAGAGACATCAGGTACATGTTATACTATGCAGTTATTGAGTTTATTGCCCCACATCCCACCACAAATAGAAATTATTTAACAGTTAAATGAAATTTTCATGTATATATTCTTCTACTTGTACTTCTTCATGTACGTCGTCTTCTACTCCTTATGATGAATTAAATCTTCCATTGTAAATTCCAAATTCATGCTACTTGTGCACATCAGAAATGCTACTTATACAGCAGATCATTTTTCTCTGTGACTCTTCAGAAACTGAGCCAGATTTTTCAGCCATTAAACTCTTTGTTTTTAAGTTCTGCATTTTGTGTTACATATTTATGCTTTTTGCACCTTGCTTCACTCTCTTTTCCTCAATCAGGATTTCCAAGTCTTCAGCCTCAACAAAACTAAAATCTAAAATTTTGCTTATTAAAGCATTATTAGCATTTTCTTTGTTTTAAAAATAATTTAAAAATATGATAACAAAAATTAGTTCTAACAGATGTGGTGCATTATTTCAGAAACTACTATATAACTAACTACTTTCATATTTGCATTTCAGAAGAGTTACATAAAATTAAAATATCATGTTCAAACAGAGAATTATACTACATGGCAAATGTATATTGCAGATAGAATTTTCTGGTTTTCCTACTCATGTAAAAAAGATTATCAAAATTAAAGTTAAATATTGAAGAGAGCAGGAGATTCCATGACATAGATGCTTTAAAAGCATTTCCCAGTAAAAGTCTGGTCATTTGGTTTGCAGAGGCAATTATTTTACCTGTGAAATTTTCCAGCAGCTTATTTTGAGCAGTTTTGGTTTGATTGTTTTCAAAAATTAATGTTTTATTCATAAAACTTAAAATCTTCCTGAAAATCTAAAGAATTGTAGACTTGCTAGGGCTAAAATGTGTACATTTAGATTTATAAAACAGAGTTCTATATTAATGTGTTCAAACAATAGATGTAGTATTAAGACCAAAAAATAAAGTATTAAGAACAGGAAAAAGAAATCTAAATCACAAATAAAATGTAATGGATGAAAATGCATAATTTGGATAACGTATCAGCAACTCTCGTTCTAAATAAGAAACACTCACTATCAGAATAAATTTCTGTTTCCCCACCAGACATCACTTCTAGCACAGTTTCACTTGAGAAACATGAGAATATGTTCAATAATATATATGGAGAAAATAGTGAAAGAAAAGAGAGATGCAATGATGATTCATCAGAAGATGATGAAATTAATAAAAAAGCACAACAGTTTATAAACAAGTTGTTGGCTTGGCGATGCATTGAGTGTGTATATACATGTGTCAAGGTAACATGAACCTGGACAAACCCATACTCTAAAATTTTTCTTTTTTTTTGCCTTAAATATTTACTCCTAAATAAAATTGCAGATAACTTTGTGTCAGAGATAGATCACCAAGATAATTCTGGTTATGTTCCTTCTTATTGCCTGACTCTAACATTTTGTTCTTGCTAGTAATTCAGACTTCAGAGGAAAGACATCAAATAGCCTAACACCAATTTTCTTTTTGTTTCCTATATTTTTAGCTGTTTTCTATAAAATTTGGACTGGTGATTGTAATCTATTCGGAAATAAAAGTCACTTTAATGACTCCCTGGTCAGGTAAGTTTGGTATGTTTTCAGCTGAATCCCATGCAGCCCCAGTGAGTTGAGCAAAGTCTGGCAAGACTGACAGATTGTTGTCCAGTGGAAACAGAGATCTCTGAGTATCCCTGATCTGCAGTCAAGCCCTGGTGTAAGGAGGAACGCATTCCACAAGCTAGCTGACTTCTTAACATGCATGAGAACCTGTGTACCACATGCAGGTGTCAACAGATTTTATGATATGTCAGGATGACAAAACATTAGGATTGAGTTTTCACATTATTAATAATTGCTATATTATGTGTTACTTTACAGATTTGATGGAAGATGCAGAGTGAGTGAGATTCATAGAAAAGGCACATAAATCTAGACATAATCCAGGTACCAAACTTTCCAGTGACATTACACCAGACCTGTTTCACAGTATTCAGTGTAGTATTACCTATTCATTAACTGTTTCAGGAGAAAAAGTACAGAAACTTCAATTATTATTTTATTCCAGAAATGAAAACAGGAAAAAAAGTGAGCAGAAAATGAGACAACATGAAAGAAACAAGATCAAATCTTAGCAACTAAAATGTTCTTTTGCATCCTTGCTTAACATTTTTTTATACTAATAACTCAAATTACTTATAGTCTGAACCCTAGAACTGAGATTTATATGCAATTATGATTTTTAACTCACATTCTGTTGCAAGACAGACTGCGTATTAATTTCCACAAAATCTATGCTCAGCTTTGTAATTTGCAATTTATGGAGATCATAGGACAACATCTTAGCACTATTTACTATACATTCACTACATATTAAACAAATAACATATTTAAGGGAATTTTACTATAATAATCTAGAACTTTCAGTCTGAGAACTGAGGAATCCTCAATTCCTAATTTTCCCATTTGGCTTTTCTGATGTATTCTGTGCTCCCTTAGGCAACAGCATGTTTTGCACAGTGAATGGGAGAAGGGAGATGCCGTACAGTGGCCCCTAATCAGAGAGAGCACGGAGCAAAAGAATGGCTATGGGTCTACTGCTGTGGCCAACACAATGTTAAACACTGTATTGTAAACCTCAATGTATTTAAATATATACGTATCTTACATATATGTGTGCGTGTGTATTTTATCTTCTCCTCCTAGGTAAGCCTCACCCTAGGTATGCTGCATAAAGTTGACAGAAAAACTGAACAGGTTTTTCCACTTCTATTAAAGACATTGTGAGGACTTCAGCAAACCGTGGAGTAATAGAGGGAATAGGTCTATATGATGATGGCCAATACTGCGTCCAATCCTGTCCAACATCCTCAATAATGATCTGGAAAATGGGCAGAGTACACACTCAGCAAGGTTGCTTATGACAGAAAACTAGAAGTGTCTGAGACACCAGAAGGTTATGCTGTTATCCAGAGGGACATTGGATGAGAAGATAGACCCCTCCCTTTATTCACTGGTCCCTAGTGACAGGAGAAAAAACAATGGACATAAACACAGTTGGTTCCCTCTGACCATAAGGAAACACTTTTTCATTATGAGGTTGACTGAGCAGTGGCATAGGTTGCCCAAAGAAGTCGTGAAGTCTCCTTCCTTGGTGATATTGAAAAGCCATTGAGATATGTTTCTGAACAATTTCTCTAGGTGATACAGCTTGTGCAAGGTACTTGAACCAAATGACCTTCAGAGGTCCCTTTCAACCTTAACCATTCTGTGATTCTGTGAAAAGCACAGCCTGGTAATATTTCCCATTTAAGCCTGTAGTTTCACCTTTGTTGATCCTGACCACCAGAACAAATTTTCTACACGGCTAATGAAAAATCAGCCAAAAATTTTACATGATGAACCGCTCCTAGCAGAAATGTTAGAACTATGTTTGAGCTTTTCACTTTTCTAAAATAGGTATTAGAAACAGGATGTAAATTACATGTCTTTGTCTCCTTAGGACCAGCTCCATTTACTTATTTGATTTAACTGCAAACATCTAGAAAAGGAAAAAAAAAGTATCTTTTTCTACCGTAATCCAGTCATAAAGGTATTTACATAAGATGTAATCTTTTCTCAGAAAGATACTTTGCAACAAAAACCTGAACAGGCACATTGCTGTGAGGCTACAGACCATAGGGAGAGACATCAGCCTCATATTAATTAAACACATTTATGAATGTGAACTCTTTAGAATGATCACAAGTATCTCTTTGTCTTCAAGTCAGTTACAAAATCCAATTATTGATTGTAATTGGTTGCCTGGAATGTTTACAGAAAATTGTATTCTTCTTTAAATAGTTGGTAATATGTGCACATGGTAGCTTACTGGTGCATTAGGGGGCAAGAATATAATGGTTGCACATTCCTCAAGGAATTACTGTAACTCTGGAGATTTAGAAAGCGTTATCATAGAATCATAGAATGGCTTGGATTGTAAGGGACCTTAAAGATCATCTGATTCCAACAATCCTGCCACGGACAGGAACACCTGTCACTGGAGCAGGCTCTTCAGAGCTCAATCCAGCCTGACCTTAAACGCTTCCAGGAATGGGGCATCCACAACTTCTCTGGGCAACTTGTTTTAGTGCCTCACCACCTTCACAGCAAAGAATTTTTTTCCTAATGTCTAACCTAAACCTACTCTCTTTCAGTTTGAAGCCATTCCCTCTGATCTTATCACTACACAGTCTTTTAAATAGTCTCTCTCTATCTTTCTTGTAAGGTTGCTTCAGGTACTGGAAAGCTGCAATTAGGCCACCCTTAAGCATTCTCTTTTCCAGGATGGACAAACCCAATTCTTCAGCCTTTTCTCATAGGCAAGGTGCTCTATTCCTCTAATGAACCTAGTGTCCCTCCTGTGGACCTGCCCCAACAGGTCTGTATTAACATCATGATTTTTTGGGGAAAGTTTTATTTGTCATAGAAAAGTACCATTCTGAAGATGATAGCTCTGTAAAAACTAGGTTTATATTGCACCAGAATGAGTTTTGCAGTCACAGCAATTCTGATCTGGTGCGAAAAGTGTGGGTTTTTTTCTGAATGGTCTCTGGGAATTTCTGAGGAGTACCAAACCCTGATCACTTGTGACAATGCTTATGGCAATGCTTGTGACAATGGTTTTACCTCCATAAATATATTTTCAAAACCTTTGTGTTATATAGCAGTGATTTTGGAAAAGACTGGCTAGAAATCTGGTAAAAAGATTTTACTATCTACTCCACAAAGATCTAGATGATGTTTCAACTCCTTTACAGTTTTGAAGTGTATGGTTGAATCATCTCATATATTCTCTAAGTACTAGTGACAAATAATAATATTGTAGTTCATAAGTACTACTTATAAGTTCTCTCCTCATAGAAGGACAAATTTAAAATTTTATTACTTTTTACTGCTCTAATTTCATTTTTATATTATTCTATTTTTAGACACTTATTTAATTCTGAAGTTAAGAAACTATTGCCAATTTCAGAAGCTAAATGAAAAAATATAGTCTTTACCTATAGTGTGGCAGGTTATTCTCATTGTCTCGTAAACTTCTCTTCTGACAGTACCAATGCCTTCCCTTGAACATCAAGTTGGGGGGATTATCATTACAGGCATGTTTAGTGTATATATTTACATTTCCAGAAGAAGAGAAGCTCATATTAAGTGTATTTATCTATGTTTCCTGTAAAATAGAAGCATAATTGTTTACATAACCTTGTAACCACAAAGGCAGAAATGGTCACCCTCAACTTAACCTTGCAGTATTACATATATTTCATCAAAAAGTCTGAGTATTTAGTATATCTCAGGAATTAATTCTTACTGAAATATTGTGCCAAACTCTGGATGTTTCTAGAGGTGGGGTGACAATAAGATGCATTCTTGATTTAGCACTAATTAGGATACACAAAAGAAAAGTAGTCACTGCAGGTAAAGTGTTTCAGAGATGAAGTTTCAAGTGTCACAATGTCCATTAGAATGGGCCACAATAAAGAGAACAACCTGGAATACTGTGTCCAGCTCTGGGCCTCTCCCTACAAGAAGGACATTTAGTTTCTGGAGCATGTCCAGAGAAGGGCAATGGAACTGGTGAAGGTACTGTAGCACAAGTCTGATGATAACAGCTGAAGGAGCTGAGGATGTTTAGCCTGGAAAAAAGAAGGCTTAAAGAGTAGCTTCTCACTCTCTGTAGTAACCTGAAAGAAAGCTGTAGCAAGGTAGGTGTCAGTGTCTCCTCCCAGATAACAAGAGCAAAGATGAGAGGAAATGGCCTCAAGTTGTACCAGGGGAGATTTAGATTGGATATTAGGAAGAATTTCTTCACACAAAGGGTTGTCAAGCATTGGCACAGGCTTCATACCTGGAAGAGCTCAAAAATGTGTGGGTGTGGCACTTGGGGACATGGGCACATGGTTTAGTGGTGAACACAGTGATGCTGGGTTAATGGTTGGAACTGGTGATCTTAGAGGTCTTTTTCAACTTGAAAAATTCTATGATTCTACAGTTACTCTAACTTGTTTGGCTCAAAAGAAGCTATGATTTCTTTTGTGTTTTCTGAATGGTGTCCCAAGCACATTACCAGTGCCAAGGCACCATGAAGGCCATTGCCTCCCTGGTTCTGGGTCTCTGGACATGTTGGGACCATTCCTGGCCCTGTCAGGCAGGGCCCATCAGCCAGGGTCCACCCCAGAACCCATCAACTAGGGTCCAGCCCTAGCCAGAGCAGGGCTACCAGGAGCCACGTGGGCAGCCCCAGCCGTGGGCACCTCCCAGGGGATGGGCCAAGGTTGGACTGGGATGTGCACCCACAGGAGTGCACCCACAGGAGGACCTGGCTCAACTGGGCAGGGCAGGGCTGAGGGGAGCTAGAGACCATCTCTGCTGTGACATGACTGGGACAGGGGCTGATGCTTCTGGGGGGTGACATGGGGTCCTGGGCTTTGGGTGGAGTGGAGGGAGATGCAGGGGGTTGGGTAGGGGCAGCCAGGCCTGGTGGTGCCTCCAGGACCTTGACAGAGATAATTCTGTGATAAACTCTGATCAAGGTTTCATTTCTTCAAGGAAACATAAGTGATCTTTTTTACATTTTAAAAAGCTGGATCTTTTTAAAAGCAAAGTTTAAGAATATTTGGTTTTCCAAGTTACAAAGGTCAAAATAATCATCTATTCTAACGTCATATCCTGTTATGATCAGATTTTGTGTTTCATAAAGAATAACTTCAATGCAAATACAGTGATCAGTCATTTTCAAACAGTGTTTGTACTTCTTAATTTCTGGTTTGAGAAGAGAGATGGTGTTGTCAAGATGTAGAGAAAAATTTCCATTGGTGTCAAATTCAATGCAGGCTCTGAAACATCTTGATACACATAAAAATTATCTCATATTAAGAGTGACAAATAATGTATCTTTTTTTTGTTATGTTTTCTCGTGTGCCATGCATTGTGTTTTGTTGGAAGGAGCAACTCAGGAGAAGGGAGAGAGGCCATGTACTTGCTCACTGCTGGCTGTCACACACTGGATCAGTACACAGTCCTTTGGAGTGAACGGAGCAGCAGTCCCCTCCTGAGGGAAAGAAACAGAATGGGAGGACTCAAAGTCTCCACACAAATGCACATTCCCAAGAACAGGAAGGAGACACACTATAAAGAGGCAGAGGTGATGTACAGAGAGTTTCCAGAGGTCTCCAGTGCACTGCTTGGAATTATTCATTACTCAGCAAGACACTAAACATTGCTGCAGTCAAAGTAAGAGTGAGGTGAAGGGAAAGACCTACCTCTAAGATGAAATAGGGAGCAGTGAGGACTTCTAATGCGGTTTTCATTTTGATTTGATCTGAGCAACTTGATCTGAGCTTCTATTCCACAGAAGTCATTGCATTGTAGTTTATCCTTCAATAAAATGTAATGTCAGCAGTCCAGAGTCCTTTCAGTATTTTTTGTATCATCACTTTAAAGAAAAGGTATTGATATACACAGTTGAATTTGAGAGTCAGGATTCCTGGATATTCAGCTATGCATCCCAAAAGGAGTACTATGGAACCTCTTGAAGGTGTGATTGATTCTGTTAAGTAGAAATCAATAAGACAGTCTTTGGTCCCACACTCAGAAAGCTGAGATTTATTAGTATCCTTCTTGACTGCATGAATGCTTTTTATATGTATAAATTAAATCCTGCATCAGTACTCTTCAGGATATATTATTTAAATAGGAGATAATAAGACCTACGGATGAATCTGCCTGAGTACATTACCAGATTACAAATACTTAAATTTAATATTAAAATTCTAATAGGATTTTCTCCCTTTAAATTAATTGAAAATAAAACACAACTGAGAAAGAAAGAGAAAAAAAGAGAGAATGATTATATTATTATGTTATATAGTTAGTTATGTTATGTTAGTATGTCACGTTATTATGACATACTATCAAAATAGAATTTCTTACATGTTCATTTTCTTGAACATATCCTTTTATAAAATGTATCAGAATTGTAGATAATATTCCCCCTCTGCTTCACTATATTCTTATAGAATATTTAATAACTTTTTTACAGGAAATAATCAAAAGTTGTTTCACTGATTTCCTTTCAGATAATGGAATAATGAAGAGATTTAAGGTTGTACAGACCTCTCAGGAACAATGTTAATAAATGTAAAAAAAGGTTAAATATCTGGCAGAACAGGGACTTGCAATTAAATGCTACAGATTACGTTTAAAATAACATTTGTTCTATATCTAATGTGAGCCAAGAGACTCACTAAAAATTGCTTTCTAGATTATACTCTATTCCCAGAAAATTAAAATAATAACCTTTCCCTTGAGAAGAACTGTGTTGAAGAGACAATTTTTTAAGACCTTTTTTTTATTTTTTTCTTTCTAATATTCTGGTTTGTGATGACTAGAGAGAAACACAGCTTTTCAAATTACTGGGCAAATTCATTCATTCTAGCCATCTAGTATATGAATATTTATCTAAGTATAAATGTGAATAAATTCAAGTGAGATTTGCACCACATTTCTTGTCCAACCATCAAGGTAATCATAAATCAAACTTGGATGCAAAGTCCTTCACCTGGAAATTCCAAGTAGATCAATGAAATGTTCACGAATGATGGAAATAAACTGGTATTTGGTTACTGTTGCATTGTCTTTTTTTGACACTTCAGTTTTGTCAGGCCAAATAGTAAAGGAGATGATTCTGTGATTAGAGTCTGTGCCATCGGTAGCTTTTGTATTTCGTTAAAGGTGTACCCAAGTTCCCAAAAATATTTACTTCAAATCCTTCCTTTATGAAAGTGACTTTGTCTCCTGGTCATTTTTTATGTATAACTCTGTCTTTTTCTTTTTCTCATATACCTTATATTTTTAAAAATCTGTCTCAAAACCATTTAGATACCGGGCTGATGTCTTGATTTCATTATCACCAGTAAGAAGACTGCACGACTCTACAACCTTGCAGTTAGATCTGTGATTGGGAGGTGAAGTTGTAGGCCGTGATCAAGTGAATGTTTTTATATTCAATGGGGAAACATTGCAATAACACCAGAAGTAGGAAATTCTTTCTAATTTTTGGGCTGAACCCTTCAATATGAGACTTCTGGCATATATATGCCTTCATTCTCTTGTCTTGAACTGATTCTTCTTCCTCAGACCGCTATCCTGACATTACTCTTCAACTCTTTTTTCCACAGAAGAAAAGCTATGAAAATAAGATGAGAAAAAATTTATCCCTCCGTGATGATGAACAAATTAGTGAGTTATCACACAAATATCATACCACCCTTATGATTTCACGCAAGTGTTCAGAGTTCCTTTGTATCTGAAAGTAAGACTGCCAAATTATTAATTGCTGATGGGAAGAAGCATCACAGAGCATCAGTAAAGCAGACAGGTAAGCTTGAAGACATATTCAGTGTCTCTACTTGCCAGCTCTCTACTACTTCTGACTCATCATGCCATTATCTCAATTCTCTTACATTGACATCCAGGTTGTCTAATTGGAAAACAAAGACACATAATTCAAATTTCTAGTAGTAAATCTAAGGTTTTTGAATGCCTATTATTAGATATGTATATTCTTTTTTTAAATTTGTATATATATGTATATCTGCGTATATATAAAGAAAATGTAATTCTCTTACTTGGAAAAATACTTTTAATAGGATATCTCAGACGGAAATATATTTTACTATTTTATTTTTTAATCTTACTTTCACATTAAAAATGGAAATATAAATTTCCCTCTGGGGATTTTTATATCTATGTTGGATATTTTAATCTATGTCTACCTATATAGTCAATAAAGATGTGGTCAATGTACTTAGTGGAGTCAAGGATATGATTCCTCTTGTTCTTAAGTAGTTATCTAAACCAAGCTAAATGAACTATAACCCAAAAGTTCCTTTGTCTTTTGTCTTTTCTATAAAGAAAGTCAGCCTACTGTGACTGTCATTTCCAGACATTTATTTTGTGATCATGTAAAGTTGGATTAGTGTAATCACACTCACAATATTTGAGTAGTAAGCTTACATGAATTTAAGTCTTCTGATTTTTTCCATTCAATGTTCTAGAGTATTCCTTTCTGATTTTTCACTTTATTAGGTAATAGCTGTGGAAAGAGATAGGGAGAAGATTAATGTACCAAAAATTAGAGTAACCAAAGCTGTAGAAGACAGGGAAATATGTGTAGATTTGTCATATGGACTATTTAATAGTAAGCAAATTACTTTCCCATAGATAAATCTTAAGCCTTAAAAATGAGATTCTGAATGTTGGAGTTAGAAACTTGTAAGAAGACTTTAAAAAAAAAAAAAAAAAAAAAGAGACACTCCAGAGAAAACAGGCCTTTAAAGCTGTCAACACAAGCCAAAAAGGGAAAGCACTGCAGGTATATAAACATGCCAGTAGAAACTGTGGAGATTTCTCTCATTTGGGGTTCTGTCTAGTAAGAATCCAAGTTCCACATGGTGAACACCCACACAGCCAATGTGATACCTCTTCCTTGAGTTGCATGAAAGATTCTTCTATTGAAGAAAAAAAATCCAGTTATATCTAGTCATAGAACTTTTATTACTACACATTTCTTACTATACACTTTCTAGAACTTTGCATATGAAGGACTGTTTAATTCTCTCTCATTGTTGTATGGTTCTTTTCAAGATAAGGGATAAAAAGCTATTTTAAGCAGAACATGATAAACCTGAGAAAGTTAAATTAAACTGTTATTTTATCTAAATATTAAAACTGTTTAGGTTTTTTTTTTTTTCTGGAATGTATTCTTAATACTATAGAAGAGCAATCATTATCTGTAGGGGGTTGGTATATTTACAGCCAGCTATTAGATACCAGGAAATGGCTTCCTCTCGACATGTATTACATCATAATGAATTATTAGTCATTGCTAATAAAATATTGATCCTGTGTTTATAAAGTGTGTGCTAAGAGACTGGATATAAGTCATCTTAAGAAAATACTAGCATGCTGGCATTATTTTTAGCTACCTTCTTCTCTGTAATCCTTTTAACCATATATCAATCCATCACTCTCATTAGCCATGCCAAATGTTCCAAAGTACGAAGTAAGAGAATGGAAACAGAAATGACCTGTCTGGTGCAACTTTACAGATCAAATGATTTAGAAATAATTCTATTAGTGATGACAGCAACCTTTGGCAAATTGAGAATGAAAAAGAAAAAAAAAGAAAAAAAAAGAAAAAAAAAAAGAAAAAAAAAGAAAAAAAAAAGAAAAAAAAAGAAAAAAAAGAAAGTGTCCTTGAAGATAAGTTTTGCTCACACTTTGAAGAAATTTCTCTGTTCAGTTTGGTGTAATGCCCTTTTTCAGTAGCACATAAAATAGCTTTTGATGAGCCACAGATCTTCCATTTGTTAGCAGAGCTTATTAAATTAAGACTTTAGATCAGAAATAGTAATTTTACATAAAAATGCCTACAGCCAAGCTGCCAAAACTTTTGCTATGGTCTTGCAATCACAGTTGCGTAGCCATAATTGACCCATAACTGCAGCAACAAAGGAGATTACTTGCTGAATCATACAGATACTATACAATTTGCATAAAAATGAGAAAATATTCTTTAGTTTATGGAATATTGAATAACTATTCTAAAGACTGTTTAGTTTTTCCTAATATTAGAAAATTACTGTTTCCTTTCCTCAGGTTTTACTATTGAACACAATGCATTTTTTGCTAACTGACGAATAGTCTTAGTTATAGAGAACTAAAATAGCAAGTCAGGCTACAAAATATGCAAGATGTGTGGTGCTTTTTTTTCAAAGTAATGTATTCTAACTATGTGCAAGATCAAATGAAGATAAATTTCCTCCCCAGGCTTAACCAAAGGGCTCATCAAGATTCCATTTTACCTCTTATAGACAAGCACAAGAAATTAAAATAAATCTTTATTTAAAATATCAGTTATATGCTAAAAATTTTTTTTGTTTGTTTTCATTTACCATTCTTAAGTGTTTGACACAGAACTGTGTTGCATAATTATGAATGGGCAATTGTCCTTGCCTTTTCTGTGAATTAGGTAGGCATAACACTTATAATTCTCTTTCCATTAAATACACTTGCAATTATGTCCTTTAAGACTTTCAGGATACAATGTAGAGTGTGCTTCTGTGTCAGTGTTAACCTCCATTCAAGTCAAGTACAAGTTGCTAACAGGAACTTGAAATAAAAACTTGTGTTCCTCACCACTCGGATTTGGACCCCCATTATTTTTCCAGAACAGAATCCAACACTTTTTAACCGGTTTATCTCAAATTTTCTAATAATATGATTATAAATCAAATTATATAATCATAAAAATTAAAATGGTGGGTTTACTACTCTGGTACTTCCAACAGCTGATGCCACTTTTAAGATAATCCTCTCAGAAAAAAAAAAAAAAAACCTGGTTATCTTCAAAGGCTTTTGGTAGCCTGTTGAAATTTTCAAGTGTATACAAAAAAAATTTGGTTAAGAAAAATGGCTTGCAATTTAATTTAATTCCACAAGACTGTACCTGAATTAACTGTCAAACCTGTGTGGGCTTTTTATTTCCAGAAAGGTAAAATGGAACAACATTTTAGCAGACTTACAGGGCTCTACCAAGTACATTATACAAAACGAGATGGGAAAAAATTTGACTTCTAAGAATACATTCAAAAATGAAGAAAAAAATTGAAGGCATGTGACATTTAATATAGGGAGATTTGAAAATATTAATATACATTTTGAAGAATCGTAAAAAAGAGTACGTAATTTATAGAATATATTAGCTGCTCAGGACAAGATAGAACAAAACACAAAATAGTTGAATTGGACATCATAAGTTCCAAAAACTTCTATTTGAATATGTTTGGAATTAAAAAAAATTATCTAACTTTCTCAGAAATCTGATATTGATTTATATGTGTTTAATGCAATTCAATGTGTTCAATGACTACAGGAAGCAAGCAAATTAACATCCACACCAGCAGAATCAGTGAAATATAATAGAAGAATATAAATTGTATGCTTTAGCCCACGAACCCTTCCCATATTTTTTCCTTTGATTTCCTAATATTATTAGATGTTTGCTAGATCACAAATGTCTCTTTTTGATCTGGGCCAGTAAACCTCTCACCCAAATAACCAAGTACATCAGAAATAAGACATATCAATCTCTGAGGTGTTGTTTTTCACTCTTACTAAAATAAAATTAGGCTTTCAGGTTGACATGAAGTCTGTTGGAACAATACCTGTTGTGCGCATTATCAAAGACAATTATACTTCCAAAGTAAAAATTGGTCTTTGATTTTTTTGAAAATCTGTTTTCCAGGAAATAAAAATTATCCATAAATTCTCATAGAAAATAAATATATATAGCACTAACTCTGAAATTAAGTAACTGAAAATATGAGAAATATATGAGTATGTCAAATGGTAAACATGCCAAATAAAGTGAATAGGGTAAGTATGGCCAGGTATCAAAATGGACAAAGATTACCTTTTTTTTCTTTTCTTCCTTTTTTTTTAGTATGTAACAGAATCACAGAGTCACAGAATCACAGTTACAGACTCACAGGATGGGTCAGTTTGGAAGGGACCACAGTGGGTCATCTGGTCCAACCACCCTGCTCAAGCAGGGTCATCCCAGAGCACATTGCACAGGATTGTGTCCAGACAGTTCTTGAATATCTCCAGTGAGGGAGGTTGCACAGACTCTTTGGGTAGTGTTCAAGTGCACAGTCATCCACACAGTAAAGAGGTTCTTCCTCATACTCAGGTGGAACTTCCAGTGCATCAGTTCCTGCCCAGTGCCTCTTGTCTTGTTGCTTGGCACCACTGAGCAGAGCCTGGCTCCATCCTCTTGACACTTCTGCTTCAGAACTGATAGACACTTATGAGGTCCCTTCTCAGTTGTCTCTTCTTGAGGCTGAACAGGCTCTGCTCTCTCAGCCTTTCTTTATAAGAAAGATGCTCCAGACCCTTAATCATCTCCATAGCCTCCACTGGACTGCTCCAGGAGCTCCATGTCTCTCTTGTATGGGGAGTTCAGAACTGGAAACAATAGTCCAGATGAGACCTCACCAGCCTGCTAGCAATTCAATAACTGTTTGAAACACTTTCTTTAAAATAATAAATTATTTTTTTCTGTCACATAACTCCTTATTTTCTATTTAATATTATTTTACAAAACCCTGAAAATTTGCTAATGAGAAGTCTTCTATTTTTTTCTACTGACACAGCTTTAAAATAGTCAGCATAATTAGTAGATCTGGTTTTGATATAAAGGCCTGATATTATTTAATTCAAATGCAAAAATGCACATTCAGGAAATACTTCATCCCTCTACATATAAGAATAAGTCCCTCTGTGTATAAAAACTATTACTAAAATTGACCAGCAGCAACACTTAGACATATATCCACTTTGTAAACTTTGTCACCCTAAAAGAGAAAAAAAATCTTATTAAATCCTTAAAAAAATATTTAAAATGGTCTTATTGCCAAAGATGCTGAAGCCATGTACACTCAATTTTAGTGGTCGTGTTTTTGTTATGTTGTTTATACTATAAATTTTCTTTTCTTTTCTTTGTAAAAGTTTTGTAATTTATATTTATTATACTATACAGCAAGGTGCATAAATATGGGTGTAGCATGTGATGGTGTGTGGATATGCAGACATTTATTTGATTTTAATGACCTTTGAAAATTGTCTGAAAAATGTGTACTGATCTTCATGATAATATGTTCCACTGTGTAGTAGTGCTAACATTCATATTTCATAAGCAAAATTCATGTTAAGAAAAATGATGCCTTTATTTACATTTCCAGTCTTCCAAAGAGAATAATTGCGCTTCTGTCAGCCTTTTATGTCAATTTTCTTCACTGCATATTTTATGAAGGTTTATATTTTCCAATGTATTTTCTTTCTCTATTTTGAAATTGAAGAATTGAATACAAGAATTTCAGACATGTTCAGTATCTGCTTCCAAACATCCCTGAAATTCCATCAAGAATTAGACAGTTTAGAAAAAGTATAAAATTAATAAGGATTTTCAAATATTAAATTTTAAGGACCTTTAATTCCAAAATTAAATCCATGATATCTACATTTACAAAGTCAGTATTGCAATAATGTAACTTCATTCATATGTGTCTATTTCAAATAATCTCTGCTTATCCAGCACAGTTGAAAGCATGTCAGTTTACCCACCCTTCAAATATTGATACATATCGGAACAACTGGAAGATTAAAAATAATCTGTAGTTAATAATTGCAGTTGTTAGAGATTCTAAATATGCATAAATCCAGAGAGATAAGTAATTCATTAATGTATTGGTCAATCTAATTTTTCATTAATTCATTAACTTTGTGACTCTCTAAATAACGTCAAAATGGAATTAATCTTCTTAACGACGTTTCTCAATTACAATTTTTCAGCTGTGACAGATGTCCAAGCAGTAAAAGGTGTAAACCTACAGCCCATGAGGGTTGTTCCTTAGTGCTGGTGTGAGTTCAGTGTGGTGTTTTCAGGAGCTAGAGGGTAGGTGCATCAGGAAACTGTATTCCATCTGCATCTGGGCGTATGCTCTCCTGGGAACACATAGAATGATGAGAAGAGGTAGGAGAGGAGGAAGAGGTGTAAGGCTAGGGCAGGGCAAGGCAAAGCAAGGAGGTGAAGGGAAACAAAGAGAAGGGTAAAAGCAGGGAAAGGGAAAAAAGGAAAATAAAGGAGAAAAAAAAAAGGGAAAAAGAAGAAAAAGAAAATGAAAAATGGAAATGGGGGGAGGAAGTGAAACAAGAAAAATGGTGACAGGAAAAGAGGGTAAAAGGGAAAAAAGAAGGAGAAGGGGAAAAGAAGGGAAAAAAAGAGAAAGGAACAGCTGAGATTTCTGTTATGTATCTGGAACATTGCCAAAGTCATGCCAAGATTGTAGACACAGCTTTAAACAGCTCTCTTCTATTCTTGTCTTTCAGCCCTTTCTTTCCAACAAATCATGACATGAGAATGAACCTGAGTCAACATTTGCAATTGCTTCATTAATGAATAAACAGGTTATGCAGTAGACTATATTAAGACCTAAAAACTCTTGCTTGATTTGACTATGACTTTGAATCTCTTCCTTTGTTATATAGTTGTCTCCATTACTTTAAAAAACGTCTGTTTTTCTTTATACTTTTTTGTCTAGCATATCTAAAAAAACCCCACAACTACAATCTATTTAAAACCAAAGCTGTAAATCAATACTTTGGCTGCCTTTACCATTCTGACAAGTTGTTACATCATATTTTAGTTCTATGAAAATATCTCTATTTTTTTTTAAATAAACCTCTGAGCTCCTAATATTTTGTTTGCAGAATCTCTTTATTTTCACACATTAGGCAATCTACCTACACTTTTAAGGTTGGAATACACATAGAAGGAAATAATGACCTAATAAAACTAGACATAGAGTGAAAGGTGCTAGTAGCTTTTTGTCTTTTTAAATAGAAAAACAATTTTTTGGTTTACTTTCTTAGCCCTTATCTGAAGTAATTAATTTATACTTTGCATATTATTTATTATTAATACAAAATCAAAATGTTATTTGTATGCATAAATATATGTAGATCCTTCTTAGTATCATCAAATCAGGAGTGATACTCTGAGAAAGATTTCATTATTTGCGCCAGTTCAAGACAGGTGTTATTTGTCATTATTCTGGTTTCCCCAAAATTGCAAATCATGCAAAAAACAGGCTTAAGCACAATCTACTGCAAAATAAAGTTTATAATTTCAAGAACAAATATGACTGCCTGGCATTTTCTCTTCTCTTCTCTCATGTGTTCTGATAAAATTGTAAAAGTACACCCATACAAAAGGCTAAAAAAAAAAAAATTAGTGGATCCCATTCTTTTATTCTGTTTTCATTCATTGTTTTTCATGCTCCCTGGCATGATTTTTGTTCACACCAACCAGTGTTCTCTGAGACTGTGCCTAGATATAGCTCAAAGGATCAAAGTCATCCAAAACTGCTCTTACCAGGCAATGTGGTTGAGTCCATAATTTAAATCCAGTTCACTGCGTTCAATCTTAGAACATTGCTTCAGGAAGTTATATTTTCCAAAACTCCCTGAGGTCATGCCCCAGTCAGCTCAGTCACACTCTTAATACACATCATTTGATGTGTTGTAACAGAACCCTCACAAATTTTCAGTACTTTGATCTGAAAATGATAAAGGTTGTGAAAGGGCCACTTATTATCAGATGAGACTCAGGTGCTGTCCATGGCCATGTACTTTACAGTGTTAAAATAGTCAGTGTTTACTCACCCTCAGGGCCAGACTGCAGTGTCTATTATGTGTCTGTAATAGGCATATGTTGAGCAGCTGTCATGGAGCTCAGCAAAGCTTTACTGATGCTTTTTCTCTAGTCAAAAGTCATTTTGATAGCATGTTCATCATCTTCTTAACAGTAACCAAACTGCAAAGTGTAGGTGGGAAGGAGAAAAGGACAGATTCAAATGAGAGGGGCCAAGAAACAGAGAGATGCTGACAGTGTTAAAAAAAGGAGTAAAAGGAGCAGAAGGGCAGAAAGAAGAACAAGAAAGGGAACCACAGAGGGTGTTTGCTAGAGCTGCTCTTTGAACAGATAAAATGTTATGAACTGCTAAATACACTGAAAATTTGGACTGTAGTCATGTCAAATGGGATCACCCAGGGCTAATGGACATTTCCATATTCCGGTACTAAGCTCCTTGTATCTCAAATGGGTATAATAGTATTATCTTTCGTCTAAGTGATGCTGTGTCTGCAAAATAATGTTTCTCACTCTGATACCACAGGGATGTGTGGTATGAATGGCCCAGAAGTTAACAACTGTTAATTCAGTGTTCTGTTGAAATGATGTCCTGTAGATAAGATATGGATGTTGTTCTGAATTATGAACTTAAAAAATAATTGGCTGGCTAGCTATTCTTTGCATAGACTCTATTCTTTGTCCATTGCCAGAATTGTCTTGAGAAAAAAAAAAAATTGATAATTACAGTTTGTATCATAAAGCATATGTCAGTCTGCTGAAATTAAAGCTGTACAGGAAATTTAGTCTGATGGTGCTTGGTGTTTGAGTATTTTCTTTATACTGTTGTTAGACGTCTGGTTTTAGTACATTGCTCTGATCGACACACAGGAAAATATTGCTTTATATTTATATTTCTTATATGTGAGATGCATCTGTTCATATGACCAAGTCTGGGGAAGGACATGACTGACAGGAGCTGATCACATTACTATGCAATGCCCTCCCCTGTGGAGCAGAGGTCATGAATCTTTTCTTAGTCCCTTAGTTCACTTGATAGTCCAGGTGCTCAGAAAGTGCAGAGAAAGCATTTCTACTCTCTACAATCCTTAGAAGGGGTGCATAGTGCTTACATAGACCTAAAAGACTTGTAGACTGCAGATTTTGCAGTGATGCAGAGAAAGAATTACTCTTTTGTAAATGTTATTAAAGAAAGCAAGCTACTTATTTTGTGTTCAGCTCCAGTGATTAAGGTTTGTGCTAGATGATATCCTCGCTCTCAGTGTGCCTATTTACATGCTTAATTCCTCCTTTTTAGTTGTAAAAGTAAAAAATAAGTGTCTCAGTTCAAAAAATATGTGTGACAGCACACAGGAATAAAAAGAAATACAGATTCAATTGTAAGCTCATGACAGCAAAGTGTGTACTTTTTATGTCAACTCAGCATCAAATAAAATAGAGCCACAATCCTTGTTGTGCTCTTGGGAAAACATCAATACCATTGCTATAAAATTGTTGGCTTTTGATTACACTCTCAGGTTTTGTTGCAGTTCCTGTTCAACTTGTAAGAATGACCAGAGCACAAGGAGAAAAAGAAAATATTTTTTGATTTGATCAGTTTTTCAGTCACAGTCTTTTTAATTCTCTTTACTTCCATGTGAAAATGAAATCCACAACCTCATAATTACTTTGAGATTTGTGAGTGTGTTGTGAGTTTTTCAAATTTTGCACTGCCTCTGTATTCTATTTACCATTTAGAGGAATAGTGAGGCACCAGTTTACCATTTATCCCTGCCATTTGTCAAAATAATCTTTAAAGATATGGTGGCTCACGTTGCAGACAGAAAACAAGTTATAATAAAAGAAGTTAATTATGGTTTCTCAGTCTCCATCATGACATAGCACTGTGTTGAACAGTCAGTAAAAATGATGTGTTAGGGAATTTTCAGCTAGGAGCGCGGGGGAGGGTGTAACAGACTGTTTCTTCATGAAAGAAGTGCTTTGTCCAGCATGTTAAAAATGAGCTACTTGTTGGTGTGCAGAGCTGGAACAAGTCCAGAGTCTTCAGACCTCACATTTTCTTAGCTTTTCTTTGTCTCAGACACTGATTGGTATTTCTAACTAGTGCAAATATATCTGACATTCTTCTTACTTCAAAGAGGACAATAAGGAAATACTAAGGAAGAAAAGCATTTTGAAACTCATTTACACAGAGCAGGAGGATTCTCTTCACCCCAGCTGATTGGAGATGCTAAACCAGAATCAACATGTTTTTGCCTGATTTTAAGGGATAGTCTTATATTAAAATTAAGATTATAGAAAATATCCATTCATAGTTCCTTATAATGCCATTTTGGTTTTTTTCCTTTATTTTAGTTTCAAATACATATTCTATTTAAGTAAGCATTTGCTATTTCACTTAATTCTGAGAGGTTTGAATTCCAATACCCAACTACATAGGTTTTTTATTATTATTTAAAAAAACATTGTTGGAAAAGGGTATTCATATTCATGAATACAGGTTGAGGAGGAACAGATTTTTAATCAAATAAAGTGGTGAAGATAAAAAATCCCCAACAACTTACTGTTTCAAATCAAAAGTCAAAAATTTTGTGAAAAGTCAAGTTTGGCTTTTGTCAATTAAAGTATGCTGTTCCTTTGCCTACTATGTTCTTTTAAAAAAATATATAATTTCCAATGGAAAAACGAATCATAGATAATTTTCCTTATTGAAAAGCTTTGTTTTTCACAGAAAACTACTTTCTTCTTATCATTGTTATTATTATTAGCACATTTTCCACCAGTACCAACAGTCTCCCTTTCATTTCCAGAAAAATTCATTCAAGTAATTCTAAACATGAATATATACATTCTTGAAAACCACAAAGTAGGTATGTGCTTAATGAAAAAGGTATTACCAATTTTACTTCTGTCCTATTTCCCTAAGTTTCTGTTTAGACCTCAACAAGAAAACAAACAAAAAGAAAACAAAATAAATTGAAACAACCCCCCCCAAAAATACCTATACAAACAAGCAAAAAAAAAAAATCTGACCCAAACTCACTGTGTTCTGAACTTTCAAAAGAAGAATGAAGAGTCAACAGAATCCTCTGTTAGGCCCCATAAAGTATCTCTGGAAATGCATTAAAAGATAAAATACCTGTAAACCCCCAAAGCTTTCCTTCAATTACTTCAGATGTTGGAAATAAACACAGCACATTTATGGCTATATTTCTAAGATTTAATGCTGGCCTAGCTCCTCTGTCTTTTGAACCGGTGCAGGTTTCATCAGTATATAATTCTGAGTGCAACCCTGTGCAACAAAGACCCGTAAATGTGCCTTCAATATTCTTAAATACATTTAGCTATCAATTTAATATAATATAAAGTGTAATGCACATTTTGCGAGTTAAAATTCCTTAGCTATACTGAAGACATGACAAATTATTATTTTTTACCTATCCAGTATTTCTTAAAATATAAATTACCATATCAGAAAGCACTAAATGGTATCTGGTATCCAGTATGAAAATCTCGAAGAGATATCTATTATTATGTGCTGAATCGGGAACTGAATAAAGTTTCTTAAATAAAATCTTTAATTTTAAATTCTGTTACATTGTGACAGGTACCGTATAGTCTCACACCTAGAATAAATTGTATCTAGGTGAGTTCAAACATTGAAGCATGTATGTTTTATTTTATATAGGTGTTCGCCTTTTATGACAAGGTGACCCATACAGTTGACCAATACCACACCTCAGTCAGGTTGGTTTTTTTTTTTCTCTTCTTTAGCTTTTTATTCCAAATTGTCCAGAAATGTGACATGAAAAAAATTGAAGGTGGAATTTTACCAAGAGCAGTGTACTGTTCAAGAAGATTGACATGAGTAGCAACTAAACCTTTAAAGTTGTTAAATTTTTTTGTTTCCAAAGTGAAGGAGCCAGAGCTTAATTCTGTGCTATTTGATGTTACTTCTCTTGATAGTACCAGAAATATAAAGTCTCCAGCATATGGTCTTTGTCTGATCATCTGGCTGAAGAGCCACTCTATATTAGAGATGAAAAATCTATCTTAATCTCCTCTTGTCTTTTTTTATCCTAAGAAAAATCTCTTGATATAATCCACTGAGATCTAATAAAATATTTTTTAGTTTTTGATCCATGCAACCAATAACCTGAAAATGATGATTTGACCCAGTCATTAATTACAAGGTATGTAAACCTGCAAAGAATATGGAACAATAGATATCTACACATATTAACCATTAAAAAAAAATTATTTAATGTATGGGTCTGTAGCAGACTTGCAAACAGTATCACAAACGTAAAGGACATAGCCAGGTTTCAGAGCCCTGCTGCAGGGTAGAAGAAACTAAAGAAGAATGAGCTAAACCTGCATATGCAGGTAGCACAATAAAAGATCCTACATTTTTACTTTGCATAATTGCAAACCAAATTCAGTACATAACATGGCAGTTGATAATAATCAGGTTAATATTTTTCAAGAAGCATTGCCATTTTTATAAACACTGAAGTATGGGTTAAAAGCTCACACGCCAACTAAGACCTTGTCTAAATTTCACAATAATCACCTTTGCACTGACCTTGGTAAGTAGAGGATCGGTCTATGTCATAGGATGCACTGACTGGGCTTTTGGGCTTTTCCTCATAACTGATACAGCACAGACAATGAATTCATAAGAACACGTACTAAGAGGGTCACAGCGTGTTGCTTGGTTGTCAGTAGGTACCACAGAATATCAGGTCACTTGCTGAAATAAGGTGCTGTCCAAGTGAGGTCTTTCCAAATAAGTATCTGTTGATGACATCTTTTTTCCTACACAGTGAAAAAAAAAAGAACAAAACTAAAACAACAAAACAAACCCATGAAAAGTAAACCCATAAAAGCGTGAAGAATAAAATAATAACAAAGATAATGTGTATATGTTTATTTAGAAGAATAACTGGTTTAATAAGATTCTTAATCATTTTGTTTTTCAGTGTTATATTCTCTTAACTTTTAGAAGGTCTGTGAGGTCAGGACCTCATAAGCAAACAAACAATACAAAATAACCCCCCCCCCCCNAGGACCTCATAAGTAAACAAACAATACAAAATAAACAAACCCCCCCCCTGATCTGCAAAACTAAAGCTTTTATTTAAAAGTTATTTGTTTCCAAGAGCAATTCTTGAATAAGTCAGAAGCATATGTAGTTCAGCTAATTGCTGAAAGCTGGCAGGGACCTATGGAGTGTGAATTTCTTTGCCTTAAGTTAACATGAAGTGAACAAATTCTTAAAGGATGAGGTGAAAACACAGATCATCAAACGATCAAAAAGCAAACTATTGAAACACCTATATGATTTTGAATAAAACTGAAGTCTGCAGAGGATTGAAATTGCAGTGTGCACTTTCCTTGCTTATGATTTAATGCTTATGGTAATTCTTCAGCAAACAGCATCAGAAGCCAAACCAAGAAAAATTTAAGAATTAATTTGTGACTGAAAGTCCTACTTTCTGAGAGAAAAAAAGATCAGTAAATTAAAGGAAAGGATAAAGAAAGAAGAAATTTATTTTAACTTCAGTAAAGATGAATCAGGAACTAATCTGATGTTTTAAAGGAAATTTTAATAAAAATTATATGTTAAGTTATAAAATTACCTCTTCTTGGCAGTCTTGCATTTCTCTCTATTCAGAGGGAATGTGTGTCTGTAGAAATACAAGTGGCATCACAATTTTTTTAATGTGTGTGTATGTTTAGAGTAATTTTTGAGATACCACAAAGCCTTCTATGCATTACCAGTGACCAAAATGGGTTAGAACAGGCAGTGTGGTTAACTCCTTGAAGAACCAAATAACACAGATTGTGCTACAGTCTATAACAGCACGGAAACAAGGAAGTAGAAATAATCACATCAGACAGACAGGAGCTTGGTTTTGTTCTGTTGTTGCCAATAATTTAACTCTTTGATGGTATACTGACAAATTTATCTATTACATTGAAATACTTATTTTTCCATATTCATAAAAAGAACTTAGTATACACAGTAGTTTGTTGTTTTGGTTTTTTTTAAATATGTTTTTCATATAGTGATAAGTGAACTGTCTGAAATGACTAGTGAGTGAAATGGTTGCTATACTTGAATCATTGAGGAGTTTGACACCTATTTAAATCTCTGATTAAGGAGGGAAAGGGATACAAGATGAGCAATTGAGAGGATGATCCAAGATCTGTTGAAATTTGGCTTTCAGAGTGCAATATACTTACTGGGCAGTGCTCTCATTTACATGCTTATAAACTTTCATATTTAAGAGTCACAAGTGAAAAATGGTGTTTTACTGAGTATCCTAGCACCTTAAAAATTAGCCTTGTTACCTTTTCTATCCAGTTAAAACAGACTGCATTCACAATCAAAATGCCAATCATTCCCTTGCCAAATTAGGTTTATTACTGTGGCATGTCATACTGACATAATCTGGTCAGAACATCAGATTCAATTTCATCTCTATAATCTGAAACTTTAAGTAATGGTATTTAAGTATTTTTCACATCTGTAACCAGCAGAATAGAAAAGTCTCAATTTGAGAGGATAGAAGGCAGGAAATAACTAGCATCAACAGGAATAATATGTCCTGCTTGAAGGACAATCTAGTGTACTTCTGAATCCCATTGAAACTTTTCTCCTATAGATACATGATTTTTATGAGTGCAGCATCACAGTCTGCAAGATTTCTTCTCCCTCAATCATTCTGTTCTCTTCCCCTCAGCACTGCAGATTTTCTTACAAGAGCAACTTTAACTAAGGAATCAAAATTTAGTGGTCATATTTAGTGAAGTCTTCAGTATGCAGGAGCTCTCACTGAAAAACTTGGCCACTCCAATTAAGTGTGTAACCAGAAGCTGCTGAGTGTTCTTCGGAAAATCTGTCTCATTGGTTCTGGAGACTAACTCCTCTAGCTGGAAGTAGTTATTTTTGAAGACTGGGTGCAAGTCATTCTATATTTGCCTGCTTTCTGCTTAGAGGCAGCAGACAAAGCATGATAGCATAACATTATTCTTAATATGCCACTTTCATGCTGTAAACAAAGGGGTAGGTAAATGGCATCAGAATTCTCCAAATTCTGTAAATTGCAATACATGCTCTTACCAGTTACTTAGATTACAAGGAATATATGTATATATGTATATAATAAGATATAAAAATGGTAAAATATGCAGAAACTTCATTCTCATAGAGCAGACTTGTTCATATACATCACCCACTTTTCTGTGAACTAACAAGCTGAAAGTTAATGAAAATACTCCCTGTCTTTAAATTAGACCCTAGAAGAAGATGTTAACTATACTGCACAGAGTAAAAAAGGAATCTTCCCTGATATAAGAGCCTGTGTGAGATCTGATTAACAAAAATTCACATATGTATACAATCCTCTGTTTAATTTGTACAATACACTTCCATTTGTCTTAATGAAGTCCAAAGTTCAGACTTAGAAGTAAGAAGGCAATTGCTGTCATTTTACTGTAAAAAGTGAATATCTTAGCTTCTTATAATAAGGTACAAAGTCTGCCTCAGGACAAACTATACCTACTGTTCTAATGCTACCATTCTCAGAGCCTGAGGAAAATAAATCCTTCATTTTTCTTTCATTACATCTGAAGCTTTTGAGTCCAAGAAAAGAGCAGAGAATTCTTCTTTAGGAGTTCAGTGTTGGAAATAAATTTCAGCATCTAACAGAAGGAATTACTGGCACAGATATTAATTAAATGGCACTATTCACTTACAGCACTGAGCTTTCCCTGAAGTTTTTGTAAGCAGTTGCAAATGCCAGGTAATCTCATTTGTGCTTCATCTCTGATACAAAAACACTGCAACTACTGCATTTTTTTTTTTTTAAATAATCATCCCAAAAATTCTTAGGATTTTTCTTTTTCCTGAAAATGGCCTTGGATTTTGAAAATATAGCAAATGTTTTCATTACTTTGTGTTAATGCTCCAACATTCCTAATGCTTTTCAGATCCTTTGTTCCCACCCTTCTTAACAGACATTCCTGTTTGTAACATCAACTCTATTTTTCCCCTTCTCTTGAAATAAGAGAATGCTACTGAAAGTATCTAAAGTTACTTCTGGTCATCTGTGATGTTAGAAAAAAACCCCTTAGTCCAAATTAAGAAGGAAGTAGGGTTCCAGAGTGCAACCCAAACACAATCTAAACATCTAACTCCAAGAAAAAATCCAGCCTCAGGAAAATATGGTTTAAGTCACTGCAGTAGAATTCATCCTAACTTTAAGTGCCTACACTTTCAATGTCCTTACTTGCTTAGGTGAATACTGTTACCATTGCTTCTCTAATTCCCATGTGGTATAAAATTATATAGACCCAATCTCCCTGCAGACCTCCCCTCCCCTAGTAACATCACAGTCAGACTTCCCATTCCAGTAGTAAAAATTTATTCTAAGTTAAACTTACATATAGTATCAAGTGAGCCTTTAATTGTGAATTTGTTGTTCTTTAGGACAAGTGGTTCTCATAAAACAGTTATCGACTAATCATATTTTAAAAGCAGACAACAAAGTTAATCTAGGTGCTCTATAAAAAGCTGTAAAAACACAATATGTATAAAAGGTGAAAAGAAATATTTCCTAAATCTCACATTCCAACTTTTTATCTGTGTCCTTTATCATCTTTCTTAAAAAAATATAAATCTCTGGTTGATTCTTCCCCTTTTTTAATATTTTTACTTCACTGATCTATGTGGTGTCTTAGTTCATATTTTTCTCTACCTAAGTAAATTATTCTCTGCCTGAATTTCCTCTTTTTGACTGTTCCATTTATTTTTAGTTATTTCTTCAGTCTGAGCAGTTTGATATTTCACTATATCAAAACTTTGTTACTCTGAATGCTGCAATTTAGGTCACCTAAGGAGAATAAATCCACAATTTTCACTGCAGTATAGACTGCTGAACTATATTATTATCACTTTATTTTATTCTTTGTCCAGAGCAATAATGTACTTGTAGAAAGGTGAATGGAAAGAACTAAGTATATTATTCTAAATAAGTGTTGAACATAATCAACTCCTTGCATATAAGTAATGATTCATTTAATTTGTGTTACATACCTTTGCTTATTCATCCTGGGATCTCGTTTACCTTTTCAGCTGTAGCTAGAAAGTGTCTTAATGATTTCAATATCTTTTTTTTTTTTTTACAATAACGCCTCAGTTTTCAGGGGTAATGATAATGTTCATCACTGTTTTATGTAATGCATGCAATATGTTTTCTTGTTTCTTGTCCATCTACCTAATTGGCTTTATTGCGTAATATTTATTAGTTTTTCAAAAGTGCTAAGTCCTTATTAGTGTTATTGTCCCGAGTCTCATTGTTCCTCTCATTATATTCATTATTATATATAAACATATTTGTTTAGTGTAACTCCATAACATAATATTTTACACATTTCAAAATTAGAAAAACTGGCTAGGTAAGTGAGTGAATCTGAAAATTTATTTGTATGAAAAAGAAGACTGAGCTTCTGAACAAAAACTCAATCTCTGACAAATTTTTTTTTTAAATAAACTTCAGAAAAGAAAACATATAGTCCAGACCTTTCTTGGTAAAGGAAAAGGTACTTAACTTGCTCATTAAAAGTAAATGCAGACACATGTATATTTAACACAGACATGTATGCAGTAAAAAAAACCAAACAAAAATCCGTAACACAAGAAATTAATAATCTCCCCAGGTAGAAAATATTCTTTTATAAAATAATTCACACATTTTTTAAGCAGAGTATAACTCCTTCCTTCCTTTTATTTTATCACTTCAGTAACCAAAATTTGCTGAGACTTCAACAGATTATTATTTTTTGGGGAGGAAGGAAGAAGTGAAGAGAGGTGGGGAGGAACGAAGAAATGGAGAGAGGTAGGGAGGAAGGGAAGAAGAAAATAGTGGCTTTTGATTAAATTTCTTCTCAAACATTTAGGAATGATTTGAGAATCAGAGAATCTGGTATTACACAGACTACTGAGTACGTCTATGGTTGGATGTGTGATCCATCACTTTGGTTTTCCAGTCTCCCTTTCTCATCACTGCAAAAGCCCCTTCACGAGTTTGAAGTAAATAAACTTCTAACCATCTCTGCATGGCCAATCAAATGTTCATTAAGGACCAGCTGTTCACCTTGATTTTGAAAGTGTCCAATGCTGGGGAATTTAAAAGTGTCAAATGCTGTCCACTTTCCTGAGATTATTTAAATGGCTGATTGTTCTCAGTGTGAAAAACGATTTTCTTGTGTCTAGGAGTAACTTGTGCTCATTATCCTTCAGCATTTCCATGTCACTCCTTGTAAAAAGGGAGTCTCCATCCTCTTTGTAGCCACACTTTAAAAACTGGATGATGACAAGGTCTCCCCTAAGCCTTCTTTTCTCAAGTCTGAGCAAAACTAGTTCTCTCAGTCTTTCCCCAAAAAGTGGCAGCTTCCCAGTCCAGTCCTTGGATCATCTCTGTGGCCCTTCTCTGGACCCTCTCCAGCCTGCCCATATCTTATTTGTTAAGTGGTGACCAAAACCCAGTGCCGTATTTCCAGGTGTGGTCTGGCAAATCCAGAAGGGTTATATAAAGTTATTTTTCTCTGCTGGTGATGCTCTTGTCGATGTACCCCAGCATCCTGCTGGCTTTCTTTGCCACAGCAGCACACCACTCATATTGAGCTTGCAGTCCACCAGGATCCCTGGGTCCCTTTCTATAGAACTGTTCCACAAAGGGGTAGATGCCAGCCTGAGATACCTTCCTGGATTATGTCTTTCCAGGTGCAAGACCTTATCCTTGTTAAACTTCATAAGGTTCTTGCTAGCCCTCTCTATCCAGGTCATCCTGCAGGGTGCATCTCCCTTCTGAAGTGTCCACCTCCCCACTCAGTTTGATATTATCAGCAAACTTCATCAGGGTACATTTGATCCCATCATCCAGATCATTTATGACGATATTAAACATCATGGGGCTCAGTATTGTTTCCTGGGGGATGCCAGTTGTGACAGACTGCCAGTTTGAAAAGCAGCTATTTACTCTCACTCTCTGGGTGCAGCCTGTCAGCCAGTTCCCTACCCAGCACACAGACCCCTTCTCTAGATCATAATGCAGATCCAGGCTGCTCCATAGCTCAATACAACAAAAAATAGAGAAGACTTTAAAAACGGTAATTAGCATTTTGTGTTAGATCCAGACAATATCCATCAGGGAGCAAGCCATGAGGTCAGTCTGTTAAAAGTGCTGAAAGGTCTGGTTGCATATAGAATATACGATCAAGTGAGTGGATTGTACAGTATTTTTCAGGGTAATAATGCCTTGCGCTTCATCACCTGAAGGATGTCATTCAATTTTGTCTATATTTCTCAAGGATAAAACATAATTTGAAGAAAGAAAGTAATTTAGTACTGAAACAGTAGGCTTCTCTTCATGAGTCATGTAAATCTGTCACTCTAGGTTTTTTTGGGGTTTTTTTTGTGGAATTAGTCCATCAAGTATCCTTTTGTATTAACATTCTAACCTTCTTCCTACCTTTGCATAGCTGTAAAAACATTTGCCAATTTACTTCCCCTAACAGCCTGCAGCTTCCTAGTACTATCCAGAAATTACCTGGTTTCTTTTCAATACCCTCAGCTTCTCTCTAAAGCAGCTATGCTGTGTCAGCAAAGATATTTTTAGTGTCTTTTCCTTCATCCTCAATATCATTCTCATAAAAGCTTGTCATCCAGTGCTCCTGTGCTTTTTTATCACTCATTTCCATTAAAATTCTAATCTATATTTTTAAACACCCAGATATTTTTCTACATTGCCCATTTCCATCATTCCAATGATGTCATACACTGCTTAAAAAATGCTGCAAAAATTCTCAATATTAGTTTGACAGTTTTAGTCTGCTGACTCCTTCTTTTCCCCCCACTTCTTTTTGCAATAGATATTTAACCATTTCCTATATCAGCCAACTTTACCTTGTATCTGCCTCAACTTTGGCAAGTTACTTAACATTAAAGAATCAAATGAGTCAAACTGTTCTTGCAATTAATCTGATCAGTTAAAAAACTAATCTGGTCAGGTTAGAAACCTTTTTTTCTCAGAGAATGCATGCTAAACATGTTTTGTGAGAGACTGTGAAAAGTCACGTTTTCGGCATGTGTGTAACAAAGCTCCTAGATGAGAGCATAGTCATCCTAATTTGGAAATCACAAATCGTGATATAGTACAGTGACATTTCTTCCCAAGAAAAGAAACCAAAGTTAAATCAGGAAAAGTGTGGGGAATAAAAAATAAAGAGGAATACAAGTTCACCATGATGTATCTCCAAAATTGGATATTTTGACAGATCTTGTAGATGTGCATGCAGAGCCATAGCAAAATGCACAAGCATATATTACCTGATGAAGAGATTGGCCATCTGTGTTAGCTTCTGCTGACATGATTTATGAAAACAGTTTTATATATTGTATAAAAGTATTATCTCAAATATGTAAATAATTGTTTTATTTCAAATCCCACTCCATAATAATAGCATAAGAGTTGCTAATATATTGCACGTTTTATGCGTTTCACAAAGGATAGAGTGTGCCTGTGTATGTACATATGAATGTGCAACAGAGAAAGAAAAAGAAAGGGAAAAGAGGAAGCTATTATTTTAATTAGTGAGAAAAGCCTTTTATTCACTCTTTTCGTACTAACATTTTTCTGGACCTTGCATTTATCTAAACTACCGCAATAGGCGGCAGTGGCTTGAGGACATGATTTAAGGTTAACTGGAAAAGCTTTTTACGTTTGTTGCCTTCCTACCTACGAGCACTACAGCATTTCAGACCCAAGAGTATCACACAGTAACGGACAAGGTAGTGCAACTCATAGACTTCCATTTAATTACTTTGAGATAAGGATTTCTGCTCAGTGTCCATCTAATACTACATCCTTTTAGCTGTACTAAAGAAGCGAATCTAAAAAGAATCATCTCATGTGTTTTCTGCAGTATAAGAAAGTATTTAATCTATATAAAAACAACCTGTTTTAACTAAAATATTTTAACTATGTATATTCAAGACAGCTTTACCAAATAAAGGTCTCTCTAGCACAGTATCATAGACCATGGTTCATGAAGTGTTTGAATGGGGAAATTAACACATGTAATTGGAGTCTGTTTTCTAACACTTTACTAAAAGAAGGTGCATTCCAAGGCTGAATAAGATATCTTTATACTTATATTTTTAAATATTATTTTACCATTGCAAATGAAAGATTAGTCTTTAATTATGTCATAAAAAGTAGGTTTTAAACTGAGAAAGTTTACCTGGTACTGGAAAAATATATTACTACTCTAGCTCAACCAATAATCTTCATCTTGTTTCTGTAGAAAAGCATATTTCTGATGAAGTAGCATTGTGTATTAACCTGAACTTAGGATGTTTAAAGGAGGTAAATTATCTACCATTTTATGTACACTTATGATTACTATAAATCAACCCTCAATTTCAATGAATATTTTCAAATAAACTCTTTTCCATTGAAGCATACCCCTATATATTTTATCTCATAATCTTACAAATGAGATGAACAGCTTTAAATGCTATATTGAATCGTTTCCATGAACCCTAAAGCATTAAATATTATTTTCTTAAGCCTGCTTGTTATAATGCATGACTAAAAATACTGATTTCTGAGGAGTGTTCAATTCAGCGTTCCCTTGCATTTCTGCATCCAATATTAAGATGCAGAAGAGCATGCCTCTATTTTAGGAATTTAATTTTATTAAAATTTGTCCCTTTAGACCTTTCTTAAATGATGGATCTTCTACAGGGTAGGCACTATCAAAACTGTAGCCATGGCTGAATACACTTTTGTAATATATTTCCTGAGTTCTTTGTGCTAATGTAATGAGCTACATCATAGCTGAAATTCAAGATGTAGAGGCTGTCTTCTTATCAGTGTAAAGCATTTCTGTATTGAAAAAGTAAACCTTTTCTGCAGGTAAATATGGCTTTTGTAAATCAGATTGAAATTTTGTTTAACTGTACAGAATTCAGAAGTTAGAAATATATAACAAAAGCAGTACCTGGGGTGTCTTTGTTGAATTTCAACTACTTAGAATAAACAAGTGTTGTAATGCATTTTTTATGTACTAAATGTCTCCTTGAAGTATTGTTTTGATCTTACAATTTCTAACTTAGAGGAACAAGCAGGTTCTTTTTCATAAATGCTGTTTATTTTATGTTCTTTAATTTTATATTATGACATCAAAGTATGAATATATGAATAGGTGGATTCTAGGAAAGTAACTGTGGATATTTATCATCTTTCCCACCCTCCTTCTTTTATAAAGACAAATGACTAAAGCCAAAATATACCTTAGCAAAATTTGGTTATCTCCTTTACCTTCAGAATAACATCATAATGATCTGCAAATATTAATGGATACAGCCTAAGGACTTACATATCTCAGATTAAACTGGTGGTAGTTGTGTAGAAAACACACATTTATTCTAAGCCTACTGTGCTTTTTTGTGAATTCATTTACACAGCCAGAAAAAATGTGAGAATGCGCCCACGTGCAAATGCTGCCTTCCTTTTGTAGCTATTGTAGATAGATAATAACTATCACAAAGATACTCAGGAAAATAAAGTCTTCTACCTGTGCAGTCAGCATTCTAAGTCAGTGCTCATCCCAGCAGATGTATGGGAGTAGCTCAGCTTAATTTGGGGACCAATTAAGAAGTAAAAGGAACTCCAGCAATACATTAATAATAAAGACAGGAATGTATTAATGACAGTTGAATATCTTGTCAGACAACTCCTAAATGCTTAATTGCATCTTAATGATTAATTAAGGAATGGAAGATTGACAGATATGTTGAAAGAACTAGAAGTCTGAATTGCTCAAAATTACAATATTTTTTATATATTATTTTTTACATATTATTTTTTACCTTTATACATTTCATGTAAAACAGAGTATCTGTGGTACTCCATTGTTCTGAATATCACTGTGACATAAGAAATGAATTAGAAGTACTTGAAACTGAAATCTTACATTCCATATAAGTCTTACATTCCATCTAAATATGTGGCCTTACAAACAGCTGAAAACTCTGAAGTTTCAATTTAATTCTCATTCCTACATTGCCTGTTTATACGAAGGTCCTTTTGCAGCACTGCATCGGAAGAAATTTCTTTCAGGAGGGCTGGGGATTGGCCTTGACTTCAAATAAATCGTAACCACAAATATAATCTACTTTGTGCCGATAATGAACACAATAGTTTGGTTGCAAGCTGTGTGGAAGATTTTGTTCCCTTGCAGATGCAGTAAACTTACCATTTTTCACCTAGCAGGAGAGCAGTTCAAGGAGCTAGAGGATGGATAAACATGACTGAACTGATGAACTGGCAAGCCATGGTGTGTTCAGATATCTGATTTAAGATGCCTTCCTTCTAAATTCCTTTCCAGATTTGCAGTATTTGTCATTGTGACAAAGCCCTTCTCATGCTGCATACATTTTAAACTGTCCTTTGTGAACATAAAATCTTACTATGATTGTCACAGCACAAGTTGCTCTCGATTTTTATAAGTACTGGGAATCCAAGGACATTTATATTCTTATTCCCAACTTTCATTCTCAAGAAATAGAGATTCCTTAGATACAAATGTGTCACAATGAGTGAAATTAGTGTACCATTCCTGTAGTTTTTGACATATACACACACATATGAACACTTATAAACCACCAAGATATATTAATATGTTCTCTAAAAGAAAGTTCCAATAATTTTGGATGTATAGTTGAATGTTCCAGAAAAAAACAGACATTTTTAACAGAATAATAATTTAATTTATTACCTCTGAGATTCTTGTTAGATATCAAAAGAAACATAAATATTAATGGAGACTTAGATTTTTTTTTCAAAGAGCATAATTCTACTTGTTCAAAAAAATTAGAAAGTTGACATCTTCATGCTTAAATGTGTAGGCCAGTCTCACTGTGCTCTATCAACTTGTGAAAAAAATGTATACACTTTTCTAGTGAAATAAGTAAAAGTTATGTAACATCTTTCATACTCTAAGTACATTTTTACAAAGAAAATCCATAAGTTGCAGAATGCCTGATCAGGCACCTTAAGAGGGCACCGCAAAGTAAAACTTTAAATGAACAAATGCTTTGTAAAGCTTCTTCTTAACACTTGCTTTGGTTGCTAAAATGAAGTTTTTGAGCCAGTGACATAACTAGCATTTATTTCAGAGATGGATCAGGCCTTTAAATTTCAACTTATTAAAATTGATTTGGGTACCATTTATGTAATTGAGAACAGGATTTTTGCCAGAAAAATTAAGCTCTTTCAACCATTTGAATAAGGAAGTTTTATACATTCATCTATATTTTATTTCTACTGTGATAGAACTGTCTGAGATTGAATGATTCTTTTCTTCCCCTCTAAATCAATTCCATTATGAATCAGAGCCAAAAGAAAATGTAGTTCCCCAAGTCCTATGTAATTCACATTTATAGGTGCTGAAATATATATCTAAAATCTGAAAGTGGATATTTATGTACTTATATTTCAAGTTCTCAAATGCACAAAGTTTTGACTGTCAACATAATGAGAGAAAGCTCCAGTCTGACAGCAGTGAGCAGCTCTAAATACAGAATGGATGTCTGCAGCAACTGGAGTTACTGGAGTTTATCATGGTAGATCTCCTCAAATGTTCTGCCTTAGTTAACCATGTGTGTCCTCTGTGCAGTTAGAACTTAGAGATTGTTCCCTTTTGGCTCACTGTCTTTCCCTGGAGAAGGCAGAAACTTGTTGTTCAGGCAGAAAATGAAGCTTCAGAAGCCAAATATTGTTCAAGCTCTGCCTACCACAGAGCAAAAGAGTGATCCTGCCAGCTGGTGGTATTCTGATATCCCATGGCCACCCATTCCTCACACTGGGCTAGATCAGTTTTCATGTACCTCCGACAGACTTAACCATGAGAAGCTGCAGCCGGGTGCTTTGGACTGGTACAAGGCAGAAATAGCAGCATGTTTTGTGGCTTTTGTTGGGACACCAGGCATCTCAACTCCAGATCTAGTTCAAGTGATGCTGATAATGTTGTTGATATGCTCTGATGAAATTCCAAAACCTTCAACCCACTGATTTCCCAACCCAGTTGTTACATAGAGACATATAGTACAATTGAGCCATTGACAATCAAGATAATAATCACTCAACATTATCACAGACCTTGTGGATTTAATCAAAAAAGCTTGGCAGTTTTTAATTCTTTTACCCCGTCTTTAAGTCAAATTTCATTGTACAAAGATGGAAAAGAAAGGAAGGAAGGAAGACTGTAGTAAAACCCCAAACTGAATTTTAACATAACAATCAGGAACCAATAGAAGGTAACTTTACTTCTGAACTTAAGTGCTTTTTTTATGCAGAGTAGAATGATTTCAACTTCAAATTTAATCTGAACCTGGATGAGGTGAATTCCACTCCTCGTAAGAACACAGCATAAGTAGCAAATTAAAGCTGAATCTATTCTCAGACATCAGAGGGATAAAGTGTAGTTAGATCACTTAGTAACAGTAAGAAATATTTGGAGATTAATTCTTCCTGAGATACAAATTTTTTATTGTTATTTAGATTAAAGCAGGCTTAATCCCTTCCTTCTTTTACAATTCCCTCTCCTTATCCTCAAAAAACCCCACCAGCTTGTCAAGTGTCCATGACAATGGTTAATTTAAAACCTGAATGAATTTGAAAAGTGTAGCTCTCTAGCCATCCCTGATGCAATTTGGAAAGTTTGGAATGGTTTTCCACTCAGTCTAAGTGGTAACGAAGAGCAGAAGAGAGATGAAAACTCATGACATTCTTCCTCTCCTTACAGTCTCCCTGGGAATCCACTCAGTAAACAAGAGAAGTAAGAAAGTTCTTATATGTGATTTAGGAAAGAAAGCCTGATTGGAAACAGCCCAGTAGTTAGCAGGAGAATGGAATGAGAACAGTCAGTAGGGAATGGAAATGAAAATACAGAGATAAAGTGAATAAAATGTACAAAGAGCTGAGATAGAAAGAATATTAGTTCCAGTTTAATCAAAGGATGTACTGTTGTGGTTCATGGACCTTTTTCACTCAAACAGTAAATATAGGTGCTCTGTTTTGAAGGAAAGCAGGGAAGAAGCTTGAAAAATACTTCTGAAAGTATGAACATCTAGTCTACCCTACTAATGAGGAAAGGCAAGACGAGGAAAGGCAAGACAAGGAAAGGACAGAAAAGGAAAAGAAAAGATAAAGTCTAACATCATCATAATGTATGGAAAATCAAAGGAGACTTTTTTTGAAAAGTGGTACTACTCAAATAAAAACTATGTGTTCTCTAGAAGAAAATCAAGACTTTTCTCTTAAAAATGTGTTTAGTAAAACTGAAAATCACTACTGAGGCATCTTTCAAGACTGTTGATGTATTTATAATGACAGTTTTCTTCAAAAGAAGGATGTTTTCCTCAAAAATAACTCAAACCAGCAAGGAATTATGTAGCAAGGAATAACAAGCTATAAAGTGCATGTATTTTTAGAGAAAAAAAATTCCAAAATTTATACTTGCTAATGATTGAAATATATTTAATGATACGTGTATCATTGGTTTAAATGGGAATATTTGCATGTGGAACAGCTCAAGTGGGCCATGTAAACAAAGATATTTTGAGGACACAAATGATGAAGAAGAATCAAGAGAGAAACATAATTATGTTGAATTCAAGTATGTTATTAAATGCAAAATAATGATGATGAAATTGGTTTCTATAACCACAGACAGAACACCAGCTATGTTTGGATCCAAAGTCTCATGGCTTATAAACAAGCAGTCAGAGGAAAAGTGACAGACTTGACACATGGTAAAGGAGTAGTGGTTAAAAAAATTAACTCCATTCAGGGAGAAGGCCTTTAATAATACCGGTCATGCAATATGCCATAGGCAGTCTTCAAAGACAGTATTTTGCAAGATAAGATGAACTGTATTAGTGAAATTAATGTTCTAAAAAAGATATATTAATCCTTTCTTCCCCCATATATTGTGACAACAGTATGATCAATAAATAAAGAAGTTGGTGAACTTTTCATGCTTCACTTTGCCAAGTTCACAGTTGAGTGAGTTCAGTCCAGAGCTAAAGGAGAAAGAAAAGTATATTGCACACAAGGCAAGATGAAAGAATTTTCAAGTGCCTTGCAGTTAAAGGTATTCAAAGCGAGATTTGGGGTGTAGGTAAAATAAAGGAAAAAATAAATTTCAGGAGACCTCAATACTCTTCCTAAAAGTGCTTCAGTTAAAACATGAAAAACTAATTTGGAAAAATATTATTAAATATTAATTTCTTAAAGACATGACTATGAACTTTAAAACTAAATAACTATATAACTTAAAGAATATTTAGAGTGATCAATGGAATTTGTATAATCATGTGCATGACCGTGGTAGTCCGTGTGCTTGACTGTAAAAATGAATTAGCTCTTACATCTGGATGCCAATGTATTAAAAAAGGAAAATCTTAAAAAGCAAAATAGTGTCTGCTTGGAAGTCTAGAGCAAGAAGGATAAAATGTGGGTGTGAGGTGAAACCTACAGACCTTTTTCAACTACCCCAGTCATCTACTCAGAAATATCATATTATTTATAAATAAAACTCTTCAATACATATGTTGGACAAATCTAAATGACATGCATGAAAGGATATGCTACTCCTCATAGTTCAACAAATTTTCAGCGGCAGCAACAGAAAACAAGTAGTATCAAACATCCCAGTAGTCATTTAGTTGTCAATGCCAGTATATCTAAATACTTGTCCATCCACTTGTGCTGCTGAATATAACTAAAATTTTATGCCAGTTGATATACAGGTATGAGAAAAATTATGATGATTAAACTAGATAATTAAGAGACAAAATAGCTGCTTGTGTTCCCAGCTCTACAACTGTTTTCTTCATTTGGAAAATATATTAGTCTTAGTTTTAAAACCTGTGCTTGAAATCAGGTACTCTTCAGCTACCCTTTTATCTGCAAACCCATATTTAAATAAATGGAGACATAGATTGTTTTGGAAATCTTTTCCTCCTTCAGTAAGTGAAAATAATTGGAGTTGCAAACCTATGCAAGACAGATCCTTACTTAAAGTTTTCTTTTTAAAATACATTTAAAGTGCTGGTCTTAAGCAATCTCTACAGTACCTTACACTTTGTTTCCTCAGCATCCAGAACTGTTAATTCATCTGTTCAGTCTGATTTCCATAAATTGTGCAAAATTTGGAGGGGGAGACTCTAAAAATATTAAGATAAAGTGTGACAATATATATTTATTTAAACATAATTCACTACATTTTTTCCCCAGCTGGTCCCAAAGGTTCCTTCAATTATTCTCAGTAATATTAAATTAAATACAAAGCATTAAAATAGTGCAAAAATTGCCCTGAAACTAGATACCCAGCCAAAGCTTGTACATCTGAATGAATGGCAAAATAATATTTCATAATTAGTGGCTCATATTATTATATTACACTGAGACTCAAGAAGAACAATGACTATTGTAATTATAATTATTAGTTTAAAAACACTATTCATGAGCATAGTCCTTTTACAGAATTGGTAAAGGAAATTCTGTGACTCTAAAACTAGGTGTCTGGAGGCAATGGGACCAGCTGAACAGAAAAAGAAAAAAAAAAGAAAAAAAAGGAATGAAGAATAACAAATCATAGAGATAGTGCTAGAAACATGTAATGGATAATGCCTTGATCATAGAACAATATCTTGAGTAACTTGATTTAAAAAAAAATACACTTAGCCTGTTTTCTTCGTATAACTTTGTCTTGCTAGTTAGAAGAAGAAGAGAATATATTAATGTGCCCTACTTCTTGGAACAGAATGCCTGTTTGTAACATGTTGGTCTTGAAATATCCAAATAACCAGCTAAAACAACCTGTGCTTGCAGACATCTCTTTCCTTCTTTCTATTTAGATGATCATGTATGCAGACAGATACTTCAGAGACAGTTTGTCTACACAAGCATAGTTGTGTTTGTATGTGTGTGGTTTTTTATACAAACACTTTTCATAGTAAAGAGTACTGCGTGTATATTTATGTAAATCACCTTGTTCACGAACACATTCTTATGTATATATGTGTACACATATATCTGTGCATGTATCTCTGTATGTGTGTGCATGTGTGGTTTTGTAAGCACAGAATAAAACAGGTTTTCTTCCTTATCCTTGAGTTTTCCTCCTTCTCTCCTCCCCGAGTTGTGTGCAAAATTCATTGTACACCTGCCAGAGGAGACTCACTACTTTTTTCCACACAATGATGCAGCAGGTTTTGGACACTACCACCAAGGCACAGTTTATTTTGAAGCTGAACAGCTTTGTCCCTAGTGCAGTGTTCTAGTGGCCTGACTTAATCCAGCAAAACACTTCTTGTGAAATCTTGACAATAGAAAAAATATTTGCCTACTTGAGAGGTCCTGTTTGGCTACTTTACTCACATGAAGCCACACTTACTTAGCATACGTAGAAGTCTCATTGATTTTCACAGGGTAATCAACATATTCGCTGAATATGAACTGTAAAACTGGAAGTCTAAGGGAGAGAGGTACTGTGAAAGTGATTTCAGTAGAAGCTGATAAGGTATTTGAAATGGATTTCTTTTCAAAGGCTTCTAAATCTGCTTGTTTGAAATGTAATTATTGCTACCTTTTAAATTTAGGATGGGTTTCTATCTACCTGTCCACCTGTGCTATTTTATTAGCAGACTGTGTTGGTATGTCCTCTGGTGATGCAAACACTGTGCATTGCTTTGTGTTAAATAGGTAGTAAATTTAGTCAAAATCCAGTTCTTCAAGCTCTCTCTCATTTTTATTGTATAGCTGTGGGCTGAAGCCTTGCCTTTACTATATGTCATGCATCTGAGATTTGATGTCAGGCAGTTCAACAGACAGTACTGGAGAGGGTAAGGAAGAAAAAAATATTCTCTTGGCATAGAAGCTTTGCAGCATCAAACAATTCTGACTCACAGAATATCCCTGGCAACTGCTACAATCTCCTTCCCAGAAATCAGTGACCTGTGTTAAGTTATTAACCATTGGACTCAGATGGCTCACTCTTCAAGAGCCTTTCTTTTAAGAAGCTTTTCACCTTCCAGTCATCTGATGCATTACCTACATCTCATACATGTTTATTAAAACTGCTCATAACAGCTGACCATCCATATCATGTTTTTCACACATCAGGATCCCAGGATTTAAAAGCTGTTTGTGTGAATGCTGCATGTGCACACAAAGTTGTCAAGTTTTCCAGGACACTGCTTTATACAGCTTAATATTATTATTCTATGAAGGTGTAGTGTGCATGTCTGTAAATCCTACCCAAGTAGCTATGCTCTGAGTGTCTTAATAATGTGGGGTAGATAAGAGCTACCCAGACTGGACAGGAGTTGCCAAGGTCCCTCGAAAAAGCCTGAAGCTGGTTCTTACAACCTATGACATCTTTGGGACCACTAAAATTTTAGCAGAAGGTGCAAATGGAAGGGCTGGGACACCTCAGTCTGTGAAGGGGCTGACTAAGGTGGGGAACTGTGATAATGGTCTTTAGCATGCATAGCACATAGAAGCTGTGAGTGAGCAATTGCTTATAGCTCCTAATATAAGAACTAGCAGCCATCAAATAAAACTAGCAAGTTGCTTATTCAGAAGAAACAGCAGGGAACATCTCTGCAGGCAGTGCAATGCATAGTTCAGTTCTGGAATGTGTTACTTCAAAACTTTTGTAAAAAGCCTAAATAGTTCTACAAATTGTTACAAAAGAAATTATGGAGGAAATTTGCTTTGAGATATTCAAATACAGACACAATACAACCTGCAAAGCACTCACAGCATATTTGGTGGTAAAATACTATTCTGAAATGCTATACTACCTGCTTGTACATGTACTTCTGCTCTTTCATGTGCTAACACTACTGCACATGTGAAACTTCTGGTGCAACCGACCTGACTGACCTGCTGCTGGATCTGGCAAGGTTGTTCTTACATTCTGCTCTTTGAATAATTCATTCTGACTGCACAGGACTGGTATCAGTAGCCCTCTTCAAATCCTGCTTTCCCATCAATGATAGCAATTCACTATACTACAGTGTGCTATTTTTATGTAACTTTCATCAACACCTCCCACAGATTTACAAACTCAGGAAAAGTTATTTTCATTTTGCTTTGAAATGGTGTGATTATAACACATAGGTCATGCAAACATTATTTTGTATTTGCATAATTATTCTATTTTCAATTATAGATTTTAAACCATACAAATCACAGGTTTTCTCCTGTTAGAAGTTCAATGATCATGAGTTCTTGAATGTTCCTGTTGCATACCAATGTCTTCAAGCACTTATTGCAGCTATATGTCAATTAAATGAAAAAAAAAAGTAAAAGAAAAAGCCCACCTACATACAAACCCAAAGCAATTGAAAAACATAAAGCCAGAAGATCCTTCTTTAAAATAGGTATCATAGCAAAACCCTAAACCATAGCAAAAAGCATTAAGAAATATAAAGTTTATGTGGTGGACCTCATAAAAACAATATCTCACATACTTTAAGCCAAAACAGGAACACAGATTTGCTCACTTTGAAAGCTAGAGACTATCAACATGAGAAATTATTGGAGGAATCCAGGTCTTTGTTTGATAGTAAACATCAGCACGTCTTTTAAAAATGGCAAGTCATCAAGAAAGTGGAATGGTTTTCCTTTTAAACAGAACATCATGTGTCTTAAGTGTGGCCAAAGTCAGAAAAATTGCTTCTTACAAAAAATAATTCTTCATCTGAGATACCTCTGTGTTTTCAACTTATATCTACCTAGTTTGCTGGCAAAAAAAAAGAAAGGCACAACCGTTAGTGCAAAGCTAAGGCCCTCTAGAGAACATCTGGCCTCATGAAATCTGGTAGTGAGTATCCACTAAATTCTGGGATTACCATATGAAACATGACGGATTTTAACTGAATACTGTCTTACTTTACTTTTTCTTGGAATATTGTGGTCTGTATAATTACACTATAATTTGGGCCGAACGAGTAGAAATTCAAGTGTGTAGTGCCAGAATTAGATCTGAAATTAGATCTGCTGTTAAAAATTAAGTGGCACTGAAACTATTGCAAGAAAACTGTTATCCAATTACACACTGGTTTTTTTTTTTCAGGTCTTACCCCATCTTGATCCTTCTCTGCTTCTGTTTATTGTCTTACTTTAACTGCCTCACCTAGCCCATAGCATTCTCATTTACTGAGGCTGTACTCACACAAACACTTGCGCTGTAAGTACATCCATTCGGAGCTGCATCTTTTCCCTTTTGGATCTTGAGAGAGGGAAACTGCCATGTAAGAATTATCACTTTTAATTAGTGAACTCACAGATTGGCAGCATGTAGAAAAGCTATGACAGCAAAAGGAAATGGGATGATTTTAGCAGTGATAATCTTTATAGAGCCAAGAAACTTTCACAGCAGTTCATTAGAGGGGATATCTATGATTTAGGCAAGACTGAATCAGCACTCATGCTAGCTACATCAGCAGTGCTCAACACAGAGATAAAAACCCCAGATGATGAGAAGTGGATCACACATGCTGGTCTGGGCAGGCAGGGTGCATTCCTCTGTGCATACTATTCTGTCCTGGGTTTCCTCTGAGTCCTGTGAGTGAGTGACATAATAGAGGTGGATTTAGAGTTCATAGTGTGAACAATAACATGAAGACTGCTATATTTTTACAGAATGAAATGTAGTGTATACCTTGTCTATCTTGGGCTATACTTTGATTATGGGAGGATTCAGAGACTTCTGGGAGATCATTACAAGATTTTGCAAGCTGGGAGCAACCATATTGGCTATTAACCACTGACAAACCTGCTTCATTAAATTAGGATGCCATCAGCAAGAAAATATAAGTGAGAAGGAATTTTACTTTTTTACCTTCTATTTCCAAGCAGTCATACCTGTTCCCATGACCACAGGATAGTGTGGTGGCCTGTTTTCAGAGGTCTGGAATGACTCCTCATTTGTCTTCCCCGTAGACTCTAGTGTCCACCAGTTCTTCAGTGTAGACTTCTGATGTTAACCAATTCTTCAACAGTTGTTATTGCTGAGCAGTTTTAATGTCTGAACTACATGAAACCAAAATTATTAAGGTACTTTTGCAATTCAGCTTTTTAAAAAAATTATTAAAATTATTCTTGATAAGAATGTCCCTGTCCTTTATGCAATGAAGATTAGTGTTAAATATCAGAACAGCTAATATATTGAAATACCAATATGATGTCAACCAGGCGTCATACCTGAATATGCATCCACGGGAACTTTCTACTATGTATCAAAATTATTGCAGAATGACAGAATTCTAAACTTTGAAAGAGCACTGAGTCAAATTATTTAAAAAACAAAAAATCAAATATATGTATTCTTTAAACTGCAGTTTTTAACACTACTGTTGTAGGTATTGTACGAGGATGTTGTAAGAGTTAGTGCCACTGCCTACAGCAAAATGGCAAACAGACAGCCTGACAGAAGGGAAAATTTCTTCTCTCATAACAACCTGTTCAGTCTATTGGAGAGTGAGCTATTTCCTTAATTTTACTCAACCTCTAGGACTCTTTTTGACAGTCAGGTTTTCAGGGATAGAAAGTGAGTCCCTCCAGTTTCACGTCTTCCGGCACAGTGCTCAAATAATAAAACAACAGAAAATAAAAAAAGTGCAAGTATACACAACCAGAGGAATTTTTACAGCTCAGATACTGTATCAACTTAATGGTGAGGTAGAATTTACTCTCACTAACCAGTTTTATGCAATGTAACTTTTTTTTTTTTTTTAATAGAGGCAAAGAAGAATCTTAGCACTCAATCATCAAGGATTTTTTTTATCTTACGCAGACATGATCATTTCTCTACTTCAAAGAAACACTGTTAACAGTCCAAACAGCTTGAAGTGAATAATTTCACATATAATAAAGTTAACACCTTCTATGTACCCTTAAATTTACTGAGGTGTAGATTCCTCCCTAATTTGTGAAATTTATTTTTGGTTAGTTTTGGGAATGATAATGCTGGAATAAAAGACAACAAAATGATTTTTAAATTCTTTACAAGCTGGAATTTGAAAGGTAAGTAGAGATGTTTCAATAACCTCTGTCTTTAAGTTGTGAACTTAACCTAGGAGTTATATAAAATTTTGAATTTTTTTTTCCTGAGAAGCCAGGATGTACTTAGATACCTCTTAATTTGGCTGTAGAAGACAGGTGTAACATTGCTTCTTGGCTTTAAGGTTTTTTTCTCCTCTTTAAATGGAAGTAAATTTTTTTTTGTCTTTGTTTTTTTGTGAGACAACTTGGAACAAAAATCACTTTCTCCACCAGAGTCTTTGGGGTTTTTGTGACAGTCTTTGAAATCTTATCTTAACTGAGCCTTACTATATATATTTCACACAAAGGAGCACACATGGATCTACGATGAGAATTGGATCTTTCTTTTTTTTTTTTCAAATCCCCTTTAATGACGTTTATTTCTATCTGTGCTATAATATGGGGGAAAAAATACCGCTTGGGTTTATGAGTAAAGAAAACAAAAGCCAAGAACAGCTGCATGAAATGCATCTGAGAGAGCTAAACTGGGTGTAGGCTTAGATCTTTGGCTGAGCTCAAGGTTATACTTGTTCTAAGAAATGTATTGGAGGCGGAAGGGCATCTTACTGCTGTCTTTGATTCATCTCCTTTGTTCTTACAATTGTGAGTGTGTAACTTACCTTTGAACTCTCCACGTCATTGCAGTAAGAAATATTAATGTACAGGAAACAAACAAAAAAAAATTAGAAGTCCATGGAACTTCTAAGGAATCTTTCTCCTTCAGTTCAGGTGTCTGTCCTGAGGTTGTATATTTAATGTATAAATATATAATTTAGATTTAATATATAGGTATATATCTATCATGTGCACCTTTATGTATGTAGATATTTGAATAAACTTCTTGCTCACGGGGTTATAATTATATATACTTATATTTGTGCTGTCTGGGGTTCAGCCTATATTGGTTTGTGTATGACTGTTGTTATTATAAATGAGATGTTAAACCCTTTTCAGACATTCCCCTGATGACATCAGAGATCTGAAAGACACAAATCTGACAAAAAAAGTTATCAAACTACTGAATTCATCAAAAAAAAAAAGAAGAAAAGCACAACAGTGTTTTGCCTAAAGACAATTCCTAAATACGTACTTCTGCTCTTGCACACAAAGAAATAAAGCAGGAATATTCTTAGTTTAGCAGTAATCATACGGATGGAAAACATAGGGAAGTTTTCTGTTGTTCTCTTTTTGTCATGGTTTAAGTTTTGTTCTTTGGGAAAAAGTTGTTTAAGGTTTTGAAAAATAATGTGATATGGTTCCTTGTAATTCCTCATTTTCCCTATGCAATTCAAAATTTATGTTTTGCATTATTATGTATTAGTGGAAGCTATTAAAACTACATATCTTGCTACATGTCTAGCAAGGTAACATCTTTGCAATTTGAACTTGCAAACGTCATGGTTATGCAGATACATCATAGTAAAATAATAACTACTAAAACAACGCATTCTCCGTGCAGACTGACCAGGAATAAAATTGATTTTCCTATTCCAAAATGCTAACATTTGCTTCAATATTCACAAAGTAACTCTTCTATTGTGCAGATATGTTTGAACTGGAAACCCAGCAATTTAAAAGGTGGTTTGGAGAGCATTTTCTGGTAGGTCTCACTGACTTTCAACTTCTGAAAGATTGACATGTTGATAGACTGATAAATTGAATGTGTTGCTCTTTTACACATGCAGACTATTTTCAGGTTTAAAACTGGGAAGACCAGACTGCTGAGTAGACAGTTATTGTCAGGACAAAGGTGCAAAACCCTGTTTCTCTGGTATGAATATTTTAGTCATTTGTAATGACTATGTGCAAATCTACACAGTAATGTTTGTCTCAAAGGATTTCTTAGAAGTTGTGTTTTTTTGGTTGTTTTTTTTTTTAGGTTGATACACACTAAAGTAAACCATCTACCCTAGAGTATGATAAATAGAACTAAAGAGAGCAAATCAGGTTTTAGGAATAACATTTATCATGAGAGATTTGAGCCAGTTAAATTAAGAAAAGCAAGATTGAAAATTGCTGTTGTGTGTAATTTGTAGAAAAATACCACAGTAGAGGTACTAACATGGCCTCTCGCTGTGTCTAGTAATACTCTGCTCTGTAAAATGATTCTTCTTTCTGACACATTTTCTGTGAAACTGAAAGCTCATGTGGGTGTCCTTTTAGTGTGGCATGTAACTCAGTTCTGATAAAATGCTTGCTTGGGACCAAAGGATTTGCAGATCTCAAAACTATAGAAATTGTTAGAAATTATTTATGTCTGTATGTTTTCTAATTATGAGTTTCCTGGCAGAAGCAAACAGGACCTAGAGGATACTTTAATATCAGTTCTCACTGTCCAGGTAAGACCATATTTGTTTTTAACCTATAGTAGCAATATCAAAATCAAATAAAACAAGTACTTATTTGTGAACACACTTAAAAATAGGTATGGCCTTTCATCTGATGCTATCCCACAAGTTTAATAATATATATTAGTTATTTTCTAAATACTGTGAATTTTGGGTTCTGTCCAGATGCGGAAACTGAGTCAATTTCAAATTTCTGTAATGTCGATCAATTACTAAAAACAGGACTTATAGAATATTTTCACCTCTCATTTAAAAGCATAAGTACAATCTAGGGGTGTTCGTTTCTTAAAATGTATGGCTTTACTCTCTAACCATATATTGTCACAGTAAATCATGGCAACTTATACTTTTGAAATTGATATTCATATTTCTAATTCTAAGGACATGTTTTTAATGTTTTAACTCTAGAAATGTGCTGTAAGTGGGAATAGTTGCCTGTATTCTCGATACCTAGTTCTTATATCTGGCTTGTAGACAATATTGCTTCTCCTAGTATTAAAGGCATTAATTCCAGATGTTACATGGAAGACATTTCTGTTTCCACAGCAAGGAACTGCTTTTCAGCATTCAAGACTAATAGATACGCCAATGTTATGCAGGAGATGCAGTCTAAACATTAATAAGGGGAGCATTCATTATTAGTACATGCTTTTTTTTTCTTCCATTAATATATGTAATGTGCTACAAAGACCATCTTTTGCTATGCCAAGGATTTAAACTGGGTAATAACCATCCAGAATTCTGGCAAAAAAGATTTAAAATTAAGTTTCCCTGTGTTCTCACAGGATAACTTTCAGCTGTTATTTTTAAACTCTCTGTTGCAAACAAAGTGCATTATGTTGAATTGATCAATCTAAATATTACTTTCTGTAGCCAGCCTCCCAGCAGTGCTGGTAGCCTGAGCGCTAATTGTGTGCAAGTGTTGAACCCCAGCCAGTTCTGGTTGCAGCCGCATTAGCATATTCATAAGTCACAGCTTCACGCAGGTGCCAGAAAGAGCAAAATGTTTTGTGACTATTCACTGCCGCAATAGTAGAAATACTGAATTACTCCTAAAAGCTATTATATGTGATAAAATAAGGGTTTTAATACTGCAAAGCAGATTCAAAAACCCTCTAGCAATCGCTTGACAAAAAAAATGAAACAAGATTTTTTTCCTTTTTTTTCCTTCCCCTTTTTCTTCCCTTTCCTTCTCCTTCTCCCATCCCCCTTCTGCATCCCTCCCCTTTGCCCTACAGAGTGGAAAATTCAGATCAGGCAGATTAAAAACAATGTTTCTTGCTTCATCCCCTATTGAAAACTGGCTCTGGTTTTCTTAATAGAGGCCAAGGAAGATAGTGTGATAATTACTAGATTAGACATCTACAGACCCTGCTGCACGAGTGATAAACCAGTATAATGGAACTAAGCTTCTTCTAAATGAATCAGAGCAATCTGGACTCTCACTAATTCAAATAAATTCAAAATAAAATCACGTTCTCAACATGCTGCTGCCAGTAGTAGCAGCACGATAAAGGGATTGTCCAGATCAGTGTATCTCTTTACTGCAGGTCACTTTTGGCCCTTTCATCAATAAAATTTTGTCTTTCTGTAATATAAAGACAACTGATTCAGTTAAACTTATATCTCAATACCTTATTAAAGCAAAATACTTTAAAGGATTTTTCAGCATTGTCAAATTCAGATAACAAGACTTCAGTTTATAATTCAAACATATCTAGCAGTGTGCTTTCTCAAATAAATTTGCATCACTGGTAAGAATAAGAACTTCTTAATTTAGTTAATTTTACCACTGATCTTGCAGATAATGTTTATCATTTCTATGTAGCCTATATTATTTCACCTTAATGGATCCTGTTAAATCATAGAATCATAGATTATTGAGGGATTGGAATGTCCCTTAAAAACCATCTATTCCTAACTCCCCTTGCAGGGACACGTCCCATTAGACCAGGTTACTCAAGGCCTTATCCAGCCCTGGTTTTGAGCACTGCCAGGACTGGGACATGCACAACCTCCCTGGGCAATCTGTTCCAGTGTCTCGCTACCTTACAGCAAATTTCTTCCTAATATCTAACTTAAGTTTTCCCGCTTTCAATTTGTACCCATTACTCCTTGTCCTATCCCCACAGTTCCTGAAAAAGAGTCCCTCTCCAGCTTTCCTGTAGGTGCCCTTCAGAAACTGGAAGGCTGCTATGAGGTCTCCATGCAACCTTCTCTTCTCCAGGCTGAACCCCAACTTTCTCAGCCTGTGTTTGTAGGTTCAGCCTTCCTGTAGATGCAGATTAACAAGACCTTAATGACCTACACTTTAACAAACTTATTACACAGTGATCTACAAAGTCCACACTAAGATTTTTTTTTAGGCAGAGGATCTACCCTAGTTACACCACTAAGAAACATGTACTAATCATCAGGATTTTGCAATATACTTTGGTTATCCTCTCATCAAGGGATAAAATTAAAATTATGAAGTACTCATTTCTTTTCACAATATCCTACATATCCTACTTGTTTATCTTTTAATTGGAGGAATGTTTATGTGAAAGCCACAAAAAGCTACATGAAAACTATTAAAATAAAAAAAAGGTAAGTACAAGGCACCTGAATAAGCATCTGTATTTGAGTGCTACCCCTGCAGTTTAACCTGTATTTTAAAGATAAAGACTTCAAGATCTTTCCTCAGTGTCTATGAGGAGAATTTGACATTGACTACACTAGATGTTTCCTAGCTATTTCTAGTATTCCAGCTAGAAGAACCTTTGAGGCCTCATTCCCATCATGAAGCTGGAAATTGCCAGTGGAGTGACAAAACATGTCTCCACTTTAGCCTTGGATTTCTCCTGCTGGGTGACAAGAGGGGAGCCCTGAGCATAAAGAGCCCCAGGGAGCTGGCTGTGAGCTGCTGAAACAATTCACCCAGCACAGTCCACTCCTTGGGGAGCCTTGGATGTCCTCAGAAAGAAGGGCATCAGAAAAGAGGTTGCAACTGCATTATAAGCTATTTCTGGTCCCTGGTGTGTGCATCACAGCCCTTTTGCACCTCAGACTAACAAGTTAGTAGAATTGTGTCCTGAAAGCTCTACCTGCAGGTGAGTTGTAAGAGCTTGAATGCCTTAGACTGATGAAGGAAATATACGTGTTTGGTTTGGTTTGGTTTTGTCTTTATCTTCCTGAGTTCTTAATTCTAAACATTGGGCTACTTTTTAAAAGGAGGGATTGTCTCTATTTTAGAAGACAATGGAGGTCACACCAGATACTGAGTGCTTTTTAACAGGTTTGGGTTGCTCAGTCCTGCCAAGAAGGAAGATTCTGTGCAGGGTTATCAAGGCATAAACTGAGGCTGCTAGGGAAAATATAAGGTCTAAGAAATGACCATGTATTCTGTTCTCAGGCTACAGCAAGGTAAATTCAGGAATTCAATTTCACATTTCAGAGCAGTAGCTGAATTTAAGTCAGTATTAGATGAGAGATGGGACTATGGCTGGCTACAGACAGGTTTGCCTGGTCTGTGTATTGGCCTGACGGACCCCGAAGCCAGGTAGGTTCATCAGTGCATCACCCTGCCTGAGCCATGGCACAGTCGCGCAGGAGCCCTCTGAAAAGTCAGGGATGTTTGGTGCACCGACACACAGTGTTGCAATAGCAGAGACATTCTGCTACTGGAACAAACATGGAGTACAGAATAATTTAAAATATGTGCAGGCTGTGTTTACATTTGCTAATGCCAAATCATGTAAATATATTCATGCTCCATTACTGGGCATGGCCACTGGCCCCTTCAAATATCCTGCTCTTTCGAACAGTGTGAAATCTCAGCATGCAAGAAGCAGACTTAGAGAGACATGACATCCTAATTTCCATCTCTTGGCCATCCCTTCTTTATATTTGTAGAGGTTAAACTTGGAGTAAAACCTGTGTGTGTGTATGTGTAGTGGAATGCAAGTGTTGTCCTCAGGCTGCAGAGATTGAAACAGAGAAACTGTTCTCAGTTTCACTTGCACAAACCTATTCAGTGGGTGTTGTCTCAACAAATTGGAGCATGATCTTGAGTATACTGAGCCTTGAGAAAAAAATTGTAACAAGTTTTGCTCTCCAAGGAGAATGCCCAGTTAAAGTAAAATATCCCCACCATATCCTAGGGAGTACTATGACTGTGGCTGTTCCCTTTATAGCTAATGGAAAGGAACAGACACCTCTAGAGAATCATTAATCTCATCATAAGATAGAACAGATGAATATCCCTGGAGGAGCCTATTTTTCTCCATTAACTATAAAGGGATTCTAAAATGCCTGGCTCAGATTTTAGATGTCTAACTTTCAGATGTTAAATTGCAACCAATTAAGTCAATCACATGTTGTCCCCTAGCAGAACATATCCTTTCCCTCCACAACCAGTCAACTCAGTCGGTATCCACAAAGAAATGGCTGGAAAGAGAAAAATCAGTCCTGAATCTTCCCTGAACCTCCTCAATTTGCAGTAATTGTCATCCACAGCATGCAAGTGGGGAATAATGCATATTCTCAAGAAATTCTGAGTCCAACTCCTGCTTCTTTTTAACAGTCTCTCCATTATTTCCAGTTCTGGGACACTGATTTATGAGGAAAGAAAGTGTCAGAAAGGGTATTATTTGTTGCTGCACCTAATGAGTACCATCTGGACAGCGTTACACATATAAAAAGTATTTTGCACCTGTTTTGCACATCGTTAAAAACACCAGATACATTTTTCTTTTATATACCAACATCAGTGTTACCATGAGAAACACTATATTTCTGGCAACTGATTATTTGGGTTATGGTACATCTGTTTTCTACGTGATAGGCTCAGGTCTGAAGTCTGTAGAGTCCCAAAGTCTGTTGCTGTGTCGCTTGGAGCAATTCACCATAGTTTTGCTGTTATGTTCATAAGATTTCCATTTTCATAAATTGCTTATAAGCAAGTGCTCTGTGAGCTTTCATGCACATATATTCTTTAAAGTAAAAAAAAACCCCAAACTGAAAATAAAACCCAAAACATTTGCTGTGCCAAGTCGTTTCAAATGTTTCATATTATTATTATTATGTGTTATTATTCTTCATGATTTGTTTATTATGAAGCAACCAAACAAGTTTTGTCTTTTCTTATCATGATGATTATTTTTTACATGACAACCCAGGCTGTCACAGAGCCTTGCTGAGAGGTCAGCTCTGAATCCCAAATTCCACAGAAACCAGACAGGAAATAACTGAACAAAATAAATAAATAATAAAAAAAAAGCGTATTTTCAAGAACAGTATTTTCATTGTAACTACTGAAAGTTAAACCACCAAAGCACAGTTTATTTACTAAAATTTGAAACTTTTGAAGATTTTAAACTCCTTAAAATCTCTTTCCGTGTTGCTAAATATTAAAATACTCTTTTTTCTGTGTTTTATTTTGTATGTACAGACACACACATGTGCACAGAGTGTCTGTTTATCTATCTGTATGTCTACCTACACACAAATGTACATAGGTAGTATCCTCTTTTATTCCAGAAATGCAGTTACAGGTAACATAATGTGAAAATGGGAAGGAAAAGCTCTAATTTACTCAACTGAATTGGTAGATATTTTTTTTGCCACAATTGTATGGTAGGATATAAAAGTCCATGCAGGATTAGGGAGAGGAAAGAAAACCCAATTTCTATGAACCATGAAAAATTACACAGTATTTTAACATCTGGCTGCATAAAGTAAAACTACACCTGGATAATACCTGCTAATATGACTGTAAGATATGCAGGGAGATACAAAGACCCGTGGACCTCAGCAACACTACAGGAGTAACAGAATGAACAGCTTCTGAAAAATGTCATCAATGTATTATGTATAAAATAGATCTGTACTACACTCCAGTGTCAGCCATGCATGACATTTCTTCCTCTGCTATCCTTACTCAGCATAGGGAAGGAATGTTAATTTCCATTCATCTGGACTTCTCTAAAAAGCAACATCTTTTTAAGTCATCTCCTAGGGAACTTCTGAAAAATTACAAAACTAGATCAGAATCCCCAGGTTTTTGAGTAAAAATTTCCCGGGACAATATTATTTAGAAAAACTGCATGTATCTTGGGAAAAAGATATAGTCAGAAAGTTCTTTGCTGTTTTTCATGATCTTTTGGCTGGCAGTCTTCATAAAAAATACGGCAGGAGACATCTGATAGGGAAAGTCATAATATAAGCTTAGCAATTTAGCTGGAACGGCTTAAGAAGATGCCACTACACTCCTCAGCTGGAAGTTACTGTCCTGACTGTTGTGACCCCAAAATAAACTGTGTGACCACTTCAAATCCATTTCAGTGCAATGTCACAGGATTATCTTAAATCACTGCTGAACGTAATTTCAGATTATTAGGTTTTGGTTTATGTATTAGCTAATCAATCAGTCTTTATAATGCAGAATTACCTTTATAACAGGCAGATAGTGATTAATTCCTAAAGTTCTTTGCTGATTTTTTTCTAATTGAGGTATTACAGTGAATACTTCATCTTATCTGCAGATGTATTCAGCAGATATTTAGTAAGTTATCCCCATAGTCAGCTGGGAAATACAGGCCCACAATGAATTTGGCAGGTTTCATGCCCTTTAAAGTGTTTACCATTTATGGCTGGTTTACTAAGTAAAAATTTTATGCTTCAAAATGTTATTGACATTTTAATTTTATTCATTAAAGAAAACTAATAAAATGTTGTCTTAAGAACTGTGGAGCTTTTCTTCAGCCGTGCACTATGACTGTAGTGTGTAATAATAAAGGATATGGCTCTGTGGATTTATAATGTTTTTTGTGCTATGACTTTCTGATGTTATACTAAACTCTCTGTTCTAGTTGAATCACCTCATTAGAGATAGAATGTATAAATGAAAGGATGAAGTTCTGTTGGTGTGAAATAAGTCGCGTTAGACATTTGTAAAGTTGTTCTGGTTTTAAAATCAATATACCTTTTTTGACATCTGTCCATTTTGTAAAATGGTAAGACTGAGTAAGCAGCCTGATGTTGTGTCACATACATTGCTGGCTTTATTATTTTATCAGACTTACGTAATTTGGTGAGTGTAGGTTTATTAAGAATGATGGTACTCCTGTGTGGAGCTCTGCAGAAGCAGCAGAAGGTGACCTGCGGGGCTCTGTGCCATTTGTGATGAGCATTACATCAAAATTCCTTTGAAATGCTGTCACAGATGCAGGAAACAAAAAAGGACGTTATGTAACATAGCATTTCTACATCTTGGAGCAGAGAATATTAGGAAACCTGTCCAAGGTAGGCATTTATGTGTGTATATGTGTGTTGAGAGTGTAGTCTGTCTGTCTGACAGATTAGCTGTCTTTTTTCAGAATGATTTCAACAGCTAAGTCAATATTACCATGCAAAATATATACCAAAAATACAATAACAACATAACAGAACTCTTTAATTTCTGTTAAGGACTAACTATACCAAGGTGCCGTGAAATTGTCAAGCAACCATAGATTGCTACCTTGAAACAAAACTACTCTGGGGTCATTTTAAACAACTGTGATCCATCATACTTCTACCTCATGAAAAGAATAGCAGTGCTATTGGTACTTTTAGACCTCAAGAGCTGCCTAACAATCTGTCAACACTTCTGCTAGGTTACCTGCAAAAATGGGGTTTGAGTAGCTGTGTTCTGTTGTGAACAGAACTGGTACACATACAAGCTGTTTAGCTGGCCTTGCTCTTGAAACTGCTGACCTGACACCAGGAAAAGCAAGTGATCAGGCAGGAGATGCACAAGCTGCACAATGAAAAATTTAATAACTTGTAAATGGTGTAAGAAGGAAAGAGGAGTTTGAAAGAGAAGAAAGAAGGTAGATAGCCCTAGCTTTCAAACCGACATATTGCCTTCCTAAAATTACTCTCTCTACTTCCAGATTTAATAGGAAAAGGATCTACTGTTTTCAAAATGCTGTTTCATCCTAAAATCATAAAAATAAATTTAATATAGAAATATTTCTATGTCACTACAATAAAAGAATGCATAAATCCCCCCTATCATCACTGTTCAAGAAGCATTTAATGTGTCCATTACCTTCTCAGAAAATCAGGACACTTCCTTGAATACTTAAATGTGGTTTGATAGTGCCTACTCTTAGTCAACCAGGTATAAAAAAATATATATGCTTTTTGCTTATGATGAAAAGAGACATGAAAAAAATAGCTGAAAATCCATAGAGTGAAAAAAATACATTCTGCAGGGAAACAAATTTTAAAATTACAAACATAATTTATGAAAGAAGCAAATTGAATACTTCTGCATTAATACATATGCAATAGATATTTAAATTGCATAACCATCAGAGTCAAAGAAATCTCTAAACAAACAAAGAGTGAATTTTGCTTACTTAATTTTCTATATTGTTATTTTTCCATGTAGTTACTATACATATAAAAATTAATTTCTCTGTCCTTCTAAATTTTAGAAATGGCAATGATTTTATACTCTTTTTCTTTCCCTTAAGAGTGACATGCAATTTACATTTAGTGGCAACCTACATGTGACACATTATATCATCCAAGAAGAGTTTATTGTAAAGTATAAGTGGTTACAGTGAGGAATGGAATGTTATAGTACAAAAATACTAGAATATACATACCGTAAATTCTAGTTTATTTATCCTGCAAAAGTTTCAAAAATAACTTCAAAAATTTTCTAAGCATCTAGTAATTACTGTGGAGGTGGTGGTGTTTCTTTCTTTGCTTTGTTTTGGGCTTTCGTGGTAACTATCATCAAAAAAATATTTATTTGTACACTGATTTATCCATATTTATTCCTTGGATAAAGTTTTGCAAAAAACCTGCATAAGTGTATATGGCAAATATTTTAGAATGCAAATGTTAATGAAATTCAAATGAATAAATTGAGTACTTGCCTAGGACACTTATCACAACATAAACAAAAAAATAAAATCTTTTCAACAGAATAATTCAGTCATTAGTAACCACTATAAAATTGAAGTATGTAATATTAGCAATCATGTATAAATAATGAACATCTTTAAAATTCACAGATATGTGATGGAAGATACCCATGGATTTAATATGACTTTGATGAGACCAGTATAAATTGCAGGTAAAATACACAGGAAACAGACAAAAAGCATACTCTTCATACTGCCCAAGTTATTCAAGTGGCAATTTATTGACCAACAATATTAATTAGTCTGAGCATCTACTTGTGTAGTAGGTAGTATACTTTACACATACAAAATACATTTACAGTCTTTCTAGTCACTATTTTGTCCTCTGATATTATAATGTTCTCTCTCTACCACTTAAGAATCTCCTCCATTCTTCAGTGAAGTGATGAGAGTCTTCAGACTGAGGGCATTGTATTCTCTAACAGTTTGATATATAAGGAAAGACATGTTTGGTTTGGGAGTCAGTTAGGTTCTGTACATAACATACACATACTCTGTACACATGTATAGTAGACCTGGTAGTATACCTACTGTAAACATTGGAAAGACTGCTATTAATGTCAATGGCTCTTGATCTAGCAATTTATGTATGTTGTATGTGAACACACACTAAATTCAGATGTTCCAAATTCTGATATTTCTTATACCTGAAAGGTTCTTTGCATATAACCCCAAGCACTGCATAGTGGCACAGGTTCCTATTACACTTTTGCCTCTATTATATACATGCAATAAATAGTATGCATGGTCTTGAGAAGATTGACAGTGAAACTTAGTATTTGTTACTTCGTCAATAGAGAGAGGTACACTCCTCATTGTCAACAGCAAAAGCCCACTCTCAGACGTCTAGCATGTCTATCCAACGACACAGGATAAATTATGGGAATGCAACCTGTCAGAAAACATCAGAAAATATTTCTATCTGAAGTCATAAAAATGTACTTTCTCTACTTTTATGGTGTCACCTACTATATTGAAGAGAAGATATTATACACAGCAAAGTCAGATGAAGATACAAAATTTGAGCTCAACTATTCGTCTTTTTTTATTCTTGGAAGTGCCAGGTGGAACTTTAAACACTTACACTTCAAAATGGTGCACAAATCCTTTTGTTGCCTGACTTTAAAGAAAATATTTAGCAAAGCTTTCACAAATATCTTTGAAAAATCAATGTTCATAATGTCAACACTTAAGGTGTTTCTTAATGACACATCCACACATCCTCTCTGATTTTAACAATGTTTATTTTTGTATTGTATTGATGCTTTGGAGAAGAAAAAACAACAACAAAAAAACCAGACAGACCAAAAATTAAAAAAAAAAGAAAAAAAGCATTTGGCATCATTATGGAACCTGAGAAATTAAGTAGAAAACATTATTTGAAAAGAAGGTCTTTCTCTAGAAACAGGGCATGGGGCAATCTCTATCATTAGATTTGTTCTGCAGTCCTTTGAAACTGACAAAAGTGTTCTCCAGTCCTGGCTCTGCAGTAGGGTGACCAGTGTAACAAGTGAAGCTATTGCAGGGGAAGCCAATTAAGAGTAAAATAATTTCAGCAGTGGTAAATTGCAATGAGATGACTTGGACACGTGCTGCTTTTCTCCTACTACAGAGCCAAGTTATTTTGAGATATTTGACTGCTCTCTTCCAAGTTTAAGTACAAGAGTTATAGTTCTGCACAGAAAGAGAAAGACAGGTGTCCTCAGCAGACCACTTTGTTCTCCTCAAGCTCAAAACAATATGAGAGCCTTGGGCACTTTATGGCTTCTCTCTACTCTTTGTTCTCATTTTAACTGCAAAAATAAGAGCACGCATGTACATCTATATAAATATGTCTCACTGAGCTTATGATGTACTTAAATATATTTTAACACTGCTGCTAATCTATTTATGCTGAACACATAAAAACTATTTTTTCTTTTTTAACAAATACAATGTATGTATTTTTAGATAAATCCTACTTTTTATTCCTTTGTCTCCCTGGCTGTAAATTTTCATCACATAGTCCTAAAAACTTTGGTGTGACTGGGATTAGGGGCATATTTTGTTTGACAGTATTTGTTTCCTCTGAAAAATGCAGTCACTAAAATCAAGAATTTAAAATGCTTTCATAAGGCATGACACTGCTTATATATATTCGGTTTTATTTTCAGCATCAAACAACACCTGTATACGTCTGAATAGACCCTTACACACTTTATTTTTGGTGAATAATTCCCTACCTTCAATATTAACAAGGAATACAGTATTTGCCTTCTTTAATCATAATCCAAAAATACCTTTATATTATAAATACACTTATTTTCTTAGGAAGAAAATATTCTAGAGAAGGACATTTGCTGGAGGGTCCTTTATCCTTCTGTAAGGAACTGAAAACCCATGGATCTGTATCCTCATGTCGATTATCCAGGTAAAGAAGATGAAAAAATAACTTTTGTCTTATATATCTTGAGCTAGGGCTTTCGGGCCAGGATTCACCTTTCAATTTACACAAATTTAAGAATTATTGTGTAGATGTCTACGGATTGAATAGGTACCTAATATTCCCCAGCCAACAGATATCTAGGTATGCATCAGCCACCCCACCAGCAGGCATCCCACACCACTTGAAGTACTCTAGCAGGCTGCAGTTACCTGCAGAGCTGACAGGCATGTTGCCAGACCTACTGGGAGCCCAGCAGACTATCACAGGGTGTTTCAGACCTACCTGGATGTGGGCTACGGAATTCTTCTGTCTCTTAATCAAGAAAGAGAGGCTGTTCTCTTCCATATCACAAAGGTAGTCATGCTTTGACTAGAATACATTTTTCCTTTCTCTCGGTCAAATATGTCTGTTGTAATATTGTTAAGGTGTTTAGGGCTAGAAACTAAACCAAACTTATAAGAGCTAAGGAAGAAAAGATAAGGAAAAAGCTAAGAGAATACAAGGAATAGAAGATGCTAAAGGTGAAATCAGAAAGGAATTGAACCCTTAGATGAGATTTGTGTAATTACTTACAATTAATTGTTCAACATTTTCACAGAAGAGAATTATTTTTGTGTAGATTCTTAATTAAAGAGAATCGACTACTGGACATTTATTTACATACCTGAAATATCAAAGTTTTTAAAAATGGAAAATAAGTCCCTTCATTTCTGAACCCTTTATAATGGTTAATTTTATCAATGCTTTCCTCAAAATTTTACTTTTGTGAGGAACACTGAAGTCATTCGCTTGAAGACATCCTTTCAGCTTAGTTTTTCTATTTTGTCATAACTTCGCGGTTTTACAAGCATTTACTCACCAAATTTAAATTGTGCTAGCCTATCAATTCCATTGTATTAGTAAAAATCAAGACACCAAGATGCAGCAAAAACCTGTACAAGTTTAGAGGGAGACTGACAAGAAGCAGAGAAGTTGTAAAAGAGTTAAATACTATAGAAATAAAACCTATTTTATTTGACAAACTGTGGTTTTACTCCTCACCGGGCCTGTCTTTCCTTTTACTGCATATTTATTTCTCCACCTGTGTAAATGGAACATCCCAGGTTTGCAGGAAAACACCCATGAAATTTCACAGCCCTTTCCTTCTAAAAGTCACATATGACCATGTATCACACTGAATCAAAGTTTATTTATTTTCCTATTTTAGAAATTAGGTTTATGGATAAGTGTTATAAATACATTAAAAGTTGGAAATAACAAAGTATTGTCACTGTCCAGGAAGATGCATCAGCTGACAAAGCTAGAAGTTTCATTTTGATGGTATATCTAAAATATGGATTAAAAATTTTATGGAAGTCCTAGCAAAAAAAAATCAGCTAAGCATAGCAAGGGCTCATCAAATAATAAAATCACTCTGAAAATGAATGTGGTACAGGTAAAAGGGGAAACTGGTGTTTTCCACTGGAGAAAAACATTATTTTTGATAGGGAAAAAAAAAAGTCCTTAGTTAATCTATTCCTATTTTTGGACCTTGACATAATGCTGCATGGAAAGAAATGTACATGCTTCAGCTAGCTGGAGAAACATTGTGTTATCAGCAGCTACCAAAATTTACTCAACATATTTCAAGTTTCTCCTGTGAACAAAGTAAGTTAATTACATTTACCAATGGTATGGGCAGTAGAAGAACAAACGATGGTATCTGAAAAGATTTTAAGCTTCAGATGACACATTTACTGCAAGCATATAAACTCTTCATGTCCATTGTGTCAAATTAAATCTATTCATGCTGAAGTAGCAGATAGTAGTTGCACAGTATTACAAAAAAGTTCAGTTTAGACAAAAAAATATTTCCAGTCCTTGAAAAAAAATTCTTATATTCTTCTTGTGTGGCAGTAAAATAATATGTGAATCATTATTCAAGTTTCATGCCAGTAGAGATAGTCTTTTACTGAAGAAACAAATTTTTTCTCAATTACTTATCAAAGAATTCAAATGCAGATGTAAAAGAAAATATTAAAAAATCATTTAATGTGCCATAATTTTTAAGGTGGAAATATATTTGTTTAATTGCTTTTCCTATACCATCCGTACTCAACTGTATGGTTTCCAAGTTTTACCACGGAACCTTTGAAAGAGGTACATCTAGTAATTGGTGGACAGTGTCTGCTCACTTATAATCATAACCACAGATATATATTTGTTTTTTAAAAAACAACAATTAATTCAATATTTTGGCCTACTTTATAATTTTCTTAACTTCAATTCAGCTGGCTACCTGTTAAAAAATATAGTGTTCCAACACATATGAATACAAGAGACTTACAAAAAAATAAACCAACTCAATAAAAAGTATTAGCCAAATATATTCTTTTATTAATTTTACTAAGTTTTCAGTTCTATGGTGAGAGAGACATGAAGTCCCAGAAGGACAGGATTATTTTTTACTTATTTTTTTACTTAACTAGTCATTAAAATACTGAGAAAAGACATTTGCTTTTCCTGACAGACTCTTCTCCCTAACAAAAAACCATTGCCTGTATCAATCAGGAGTTCACAGATGCGGGTTTCTGTTTATTTTTCCAGCTGTAAAGGCACTCAAATAAAGCACTTGCCTTTAAAATAAGCCCTCATAGATATAAGTTTTTAGTTGTACTGAGGGATTAAAAGCCATGTTCTGCCTGCATGACATTTATTGCAAGATCAAGGTATTAACTTGTAGATAAGTGTAGGAGAATGCACATGAGCATGCTGAGTCCCTGTGCTAAAAACTCCTGAAATGCTTTTCCACTGAGAATGTGAAACATATTTTATTTTTTATTAAGATAATAAAAAGGATTAGTCACATTACAGATTAATTGCCAGCACAATTTATAATCCGTATTATAAAATGAAGCTCTTCGGTTAGCTGAATTCAGAAATTCATCTGAAAATGTAATCTTCCCTTATGTTTGCAGGTCTGTAAAATAAAAATTAATACTTTTCTGTGTTAGAAATTTTGCTTAGCAATGAGACATATGTCACAGTTTAGCCTGGAGAAAAGATTTCTGGGACAGACATTTTGAATTAAAATGAAAAATCTGGCTGTCTATTTGAGACAATAAAACTATCATTATTTTGTGGATGTTTTGAAAAGTACATTAAATGTTAAATATCTATATGGATGAACTTATGCAAACTATTGCATTATCACCTTTTTTGTAAAGTATTTCATTCTTTAACTTATGCAAACTATGAAATTAAAAAAATGTGTCCAATAAAGGTAAAAACCTTAAATACTTTATTTGCTCTAAATTCTCCTTTCATCTATTCGACACTAGACTGGTACCTTGACAGAACTGGTTCAAATATTTAGAAGTATCAATGCGAATATTTTTTTTGATACACCATCATTCCACCCCTTTAGTGTCCAAGAAAACCTGCCAACATCTCTTTCAAGAACTTGCATGGCATATTAGCATATACCAGTCTATTGCATTGAGTAATAAGGTAAGGGCATGGACTAACCCTCTGCACCTAGTAGTGTCCAACAGGGAAAGATAGGTAGACAGACAGACATATATCATTTCTGTAAACTCTCAGTCTTCTGGAACAAATTTGTCACATGCTGTGGAAGCTTTACTCCATCTAAATTGATGCTGAATTGATGACAACCATTCTCTTCCACCTGTAGGAATACCTCCTGCTTTTTTGTGCCACAAGTCTGGCTGATTTTGTAAAAGCTCTTCCAAAACTCTATTACCTTGCTTTCATTCTTAGACTCAAACACATAATCAAGAAGAATTCACTAGATGAAAAGCAATTTTTCTCTGCAAAAGCTGAACATTCCATTTTAATGGCTTTTTTAAATTTTATTTTTCTTATGATGCAGAAAGTATTATGTAATTATCTTTATAGTCATCTGTAGTTGTCTGTCTTCTGTCTGATGTCTGCCTTTTGTGATTTAATAAGGCAAGTTAAAAACATGCTTACATAATATTTTTACTTTTCAATATTTTTATTTCTAGTATTTTATAATAATCTCTCAATTAGTATTTCTATTAGTTGATAAACTGATTAACATTAAAATTAAAATGTTAAGTCCTGGGTGGGAATCTAAGAGCATAGAGTCATAGAATTGAATGTTTTTGTTGGAAGGGAACTTTAAAGATCACAACTTCAACTGCCTTGTTATGATCAGGGATGTCATTCATGAGGTTTGCATGAATCTGTTCTTCAAGGTTTCTGTGGATGGCATCCCTTCCTTCGAGTGTATGAACTACGCCACTCAGCTTGGTGTCATCTGCAATAACTCGTTGGGGGTGCAGGCAATCCCGCTGCCCATGTTACTGCTAAAGGCAATAAATACTATTGGTCTCACAATGCAGCCTTGAGGGACACTGCTTGGTTTTCACTTGGACACTGAGGCATTGACTCTAACTTTTTGGACGTGGCCATCCAGCCAATTTCTTATCCATCTAACAGTCCATCTGTCAAGCCCACACCTCTACATTTAGTGACCAGGATGTTATGGAGGATGATATCAAAGGCTTTACAGAAATCGCAGCAAAATGGTAACAGTAGCACTTTCCTTGGCAACTGATATAGTTATTCCTTCATAGAAGGAAAATAGTTTGGTCAAGCACAATTTGCCCCTTTTCTAATCATCTCCTTGTCTTCCATATGTTTCAACATTGCTTCCAGGCAATTGTTCTTCATGACTTTAGCAGGCACAGAAATTAGATCAACTGATCAGCAGTTCCCAGGATCCTCTTTTGTACACTTTTTAAAAAATGGGAGCAATGTGGCTTGGCAACTGCATCAGACAATTCCCTCAGGATCCTGGGATGATCTCATCAGATCCCACAGATGTGTGTATATTTATATTTCTTAGGTGGTCTCAAAGTGGACCTTCTTCAATGGGAGGTGTCATTTTCCCCCAGTCCCAGTCTTGAGGTTCAGAGACTTGAGAAAGGCGTTTTGAACAAACTGACCTTAGTGTCAGGGTGTCCTTCTCATTCAAGTACATTAACACAGGTCACTAATGTTTTAGGTGCCCTAGGACAGGCTATCTGGTCTCCATCTTTCTCTCCCGAAGGATATGAAGTTCTCTTCAGACCTGTGCACATCTGCCATCACTACATACATTTCTCAGCTACCTTAAAGTATCTTAAATGGTGCTAGGCACATTCATTAGGGTCCTAACTTACCTGCTTTATTACAAAATTCTGACATCAACATGAACAATATTTTTTCACTGTATGTAGTTATCCAGTTCCCAAAATAGGAAGAAGCAACTTAGTTTGTGATGAACTCACCCCTTCTCTCCACTAGCCAGAATATTCATAATTATATCAGCTCTATTTCAAAACATATGCTCTAGATATTATATTAACATAATTCAATACTGGGAATTAACTAAGAGCAGAATCTATTGGTTAAAGATTTGACCATCATTGCTGCATTACTTGCGCTGGATACATAGAATTTTTGCATCTGCAATGAATATCAGACTATGGTATTAACGTGGCCAAGCAACCAGAGTTTTAACTTTGATTAGGCCTCATTTATTCTGATTTTTCCATTAATGCAAAATACCATAGATAGGCATAAATCAATTCTACTACTAGAGAGTCTCACACTCCTTGTTTAGAATGCCAGTTTACAGAACTATATATCAAAGTAAAATCAGATTACCATATTTTATATGTGGGTGGGTGTGTGGTACACTAAAGGCATGTTAACAACATTCGTATGTAAAGATCAGTAGGAAGAAAGTGATTATGGAAGTTAAATCCTGCTCCAAGTCTCTGGCAATTTAAAAAGTATTAATTTAAATTTTTTATACTTAAATGTGTTTATTTACCTTTCTCCATTCTGTTTCCAAACTTATTACTGCTTTTGAATTGAAATTCTGTACTTATTTGAGATGTTTTTCTTTTACATAGACATGCAGAAGAGAGACTGCTTTTGAATTAGCCTTGCCTATGCACATGGTCTGAAAATTCAGACTCAGCTCAAATTTTGACTACAAAACAAAGATTCCTGTTTTGCAAAGCAACTCTAGGGTTTTGCACTAATGCATTATTATCACAGTGTCTATTGAACAAACAAGGCAAAAACCTTCCTCCATATTTTTAAGACTCAACTACATGTTGCAATTGACTTTCCGTGTGACTATTTCTAAAGACTGGGAAATTGGTAGAAATATAACATTTAATTTAGAAAGCTGCATCAGGATCTATCCAGGCATTTACAAATAGCTTGTTACACAAATTATATGATAAAATGCAAGCTGGAAACTTTACTTTGATAGAGATGGAGAAATAAGAGAAAAATTAATGAACTGAAACTGTTCTACCCTTCTATAGGGCAATTCAGTGAAAATTTTAATAACTTACTGAATCCAATGAGAAAGATAGTGTGAATATGAACATAACAGTCATGTACAATATCTGGTTTGAAGTATTATATTAACACGAAAAATAATTAAAACTTGCTTACAGAACTATGTTCATATGCATAATTTACAAGGAATCAGAGTCAATTAGGAATGAAAATTTGAGCTGTTTTTGTTTGCCACACACGGGCTGCCTAATGTAGTGAAAAATACAGCATGAAATTTCTCATTCTGCTTCTTCAGACTTTTCTTCAAATGAAAATTCTATTTCAATGCATACTTTTTCCCAAATCATTTTCTATCGATTATGTATAATAGTTCTGTTGTATAGCCTTTATCATGAGAGACAGAAGGCAAATGACAACACGGAATTTATTTAAAACAATCACTAGTGTTTCTAAAGCTGAGTAACTTAAGCAAATTCATTTGTATTTTAACTCTGCTTCTTGCAATCTTTTAAATCTGATTAAAGGTAACAGGGTATATTGTTAATTACTATAAGTCCACAGATATTTCTAGTGACTTGGACTTAAAAATGTATTTTACAGTTTGTTTCTGAACCATGCAAGAGAACATTTTTATCAGTTTTGACTCCACTTAACAATTTGTGCTAAGGTCTACTGAGATCTCTACTAATTATTTTTATTACTTCAATATTAGTTTTAGAAGGAATTTTCAAACTTTTCTTCACCATGTACTTTTAGGTAACAGTATGAAATTTTGTGCAATAAATAGTACATGGATGCAATAAAGGAGGAAAAGAATATATTCATTACCAGCCATCAGCATGATTTCTTTGGAAGTAACACAGCATTTCTGCATGTATGAGCTCTTCCTGGGACAGAAAACTACTTCCAGGTATTTTCATATTTTAATTTGTGCTTCTATTATCTCTGAGATATTCAGAGTTAAAACTTCTCTATTTTTCCCCCTTCCCACCTCACCTCCTTCTCCCCCAAGATAAATCCAAAGCAAAGATATCTGTGCTCAATAGAGCCATTTCTTCATGTAGTCAGACTCCTTGAAGTGAGGGAAGGTCTCTTGGGGGTCTGAGAACTCAGATGTGTTATGAGGCTGGCATTTTCCAGAATTCCAGGCTGCTGGGGCAGGGAAAAAGAGGGAGATGTCAGACACCTGTATCCTTGCCTGTCCATTCATGTAGGTCAATGATGCTCTTCTATTTTACAGCAAAGGAATAGATAGTCCAAGCAAAAGACTCAAAATGTGGAATTAATTTGAGTAAATGCAGCTGTTTATGGTTGTAGTCATATATTTAGACTAGGTGCCCTAGATTCCTGTTAGAGTGAATGGAAAGAAATAAAACTTTTAAAACATGCTTTATCTCTTTCTAAATATGGATAAGGCTTATTTAGAGATTCAGACTTCAAAACATAGGTGTCCAAATGTGAACTAAGTATCTCAGCTCCACTTAACAGTCAATGAAAAACTTAATCTTGGCCAAAACATAAACAGTTGGTACATTTGAGGTGCATTAGGATATCTCAGTATTCCAGGACACTCATGGAGTTCAAAGGTATGAACCAGGACCTGTAAAAGAACTATAACCTTCTCAAGTGACAGCCAGAGGTCATGTCAGATACCCCAGGAAACCCAGTATAATACTACATTTAAAAGTTGAGTTCTAAGTGTCTGTTTAAACTGATTTGAGACACTTTCTATTCTCTATTCTCTGTTCTCTGGGAAATGGCTGGACCTTTGATGACTGTAAAAAGAGTTTAGACACAATAGTTTATACCCATATGACAACATTTAGTTACCTGAATTTGGTGTCTATATATGTAGTTGAAGTGTTCTTGGCATGCCAAAATGCCACATGATCCTGAACAGTTCCTATTTCTCCTCACTGACTGTACAGAAAGACAAAGGTGACTTGCTCAGCAGGAGAACTTTATGCTGCAGGTGTGAAAATTTTAGCAGAAAGAGTACACCAAAACTAATCTTCACAACTGAATGAAGAAAAAATCTTAATAGGCATAATTAATCTGATTAATATAATCTGTGTTTTCAGAAAGTTAGATTTTTTTGTCAGAACCCATGCATAGTGTGAGAAGAGAGAAAAAAAGAAAGGTTAGTATCTGGTTTCTTGGCCTCTGCCCTAATACTGTCAATTTGGCTTGTCAATTAGTGTCAATTGTGGTTATATTGATCTGTGTGCTTTATGGATTCTAACTAGAACTAGACTCATTCTACAAACTCAGATGCTACAGCAAAGTCCATGGCTTCTAACTTTCAGTCACTACTGAATTAAATATCAAGGCTACTTTTCTGACATGTAATTAGACCTCTTCTTTATTTCCTGGGGGTTTTTTTGACTGATGTTAGCAAAATGAAGACAAAAAGTTTGCATGTTTATTGGGAGCAATACTACATACATTTTTACTTTATTTCATAATAAGTATACCATGTTATTCTGAAAGCAAGTTGACTGATACTATTTGGTTTATTCTAATATACTTCTATTATACTAAATAGAGGATGTTCTCCTGAAGACAACAAAGAAACACTCTTAGGAATCAGAAAAAAAACAAAGGCAGAGAAAACCTCCTTTTTATTGTTGCCATTGTTTCTATTAGGATATTATACTACTTTTTATCTGAAGCAATATAAGATTAAATATTATTATGGTGTAAAAACTTTAAAAGCAAATATTTATCTGTCTGTGTCCTAATGTTACAACAAACATTTTTAAATTAATCAGTTGTGTGTGTTGTCTGTAATATTTTGGTTTTCTTTTAACAAAATGTGATTTGACAGTGGAAAAATATTTGAAGGATACTCTTCAGCTGCCTTTTTTCATATGTGTGTTCTTATTTTTAATTGAAATTTCCATCCTGAGGGTATTATTCACAAGTGTGAGATTCATCACACTTATCTTGAGCAATATAAAAGTCAGATGGCTTAGCCATGGTTTAGCTCACCCAACCTTAGAAGCTGCACTTCAGTTACAGACTGAGATGTGTAAATTCTTGTGCTCAAAATACAGCTGTTATGTGTCAGCTGGGAAGCACTTAAGAGACTTTAACATAATCATCTGTAACTGTTAAGGTATACTAAAGTATCTTGCCTGAATTCCATCTTCCAGTCCAGAACAGAAAATGTATTAAACCTGCACAGATAGCTCAGGTACCCCAGGATGCCTTAAATTCCACCTATGCAGGCACATCTCAAATGATATTAAAACCCTTTTTAATATTCAGTCCCAAGCATCTACCTTGAGTTCAAAGAGGACAGAATTATATCTGAATGTCATTGGTCATAACTACAGCAATTTAATTTAGTGCTTACAAACCATTCTAGTGGTTTTAGCACACAATATTAGTCCACATGGAAAACATAAAAAAAGAAAAAACAGTCCTGTTTTAAAATTTATTTAATTAAATGAAAATTCTCATTGCTATATTCTAGTCTGCTTCTCCAATATCAGTCAGAAACAAAGGCAGGGACATCAAAGATGGTTCTAGAAATCCAGCAGAATTTCTGAGAAGGAATTGCATAATCAAACTGAAGAAAACAGAAAGCAGGAAGGGAAACAACGACAACAAAATCCAAAATTTTTAAGCCCATCTATGAATCTCTGGGCCAAATATTGAGCCCACAGGATATCCACACTGTGGATATTCACACTTCTAAATGAACAAGAAACAGAATTAAATCATAGACTCAACTTCCAAGTACAAATCCGCTCTTGTTAATATTGCCAAGGGCTTTTCCCTCCTGTAGCAATTTTGCTCTTGGACAGAGTTAGTTGAGATCTAAGAAAAGAGCTAAGTTATGGTATAACAGTTATTCAGTAGGGATTCTCTACTGTGGATTATCTCCATTATGGATTATAGCTCCAGTGTTTGAGTTCATTCAAATTCTGGTTTCATTAGTTCAGCAGAATAAAGGATCCCATTCAGTCAAAGAGTTATATGGCACTCAGTCCAATGAAAGAGGATCTATATCACAAAATTTTGTTTTCAAAGCTTTTTCTTCTTCCACTACAGTTTGAAAATTTGGTCCTGCATGAAGGATAAAGATTGATTCCTCATAAATCCTGAGAGAATAAGGCTTTCCTCTCCCTACCATGGTAATTGTTTCTGATTTTGGTAAACCCTAACATTGTGCAAAACAATATTAATTCACTCAAATCTACAGAAACTTACAATGAATGGGATTTAGCTAAGAATACATGTTCTGATGAAACATATATTTTGATGATTTCCATGTACTTTCTGTATCACGCTAGATATGATTATGGTTCCATTAATACTAGTACTCTCAACAATTCTTTAGCAATTATCTTAAATTTACCATTCTTTATTAAGTGTCTTTACCCTAAGTTTGTTTCTTCATAATCAGAATTTTATTGCTTTGAAAAAACAATGATAGAAATAAGATTCATGCAAATGAACCATATTACATTTTCTGACCAGTATTCTGCTAATGATATAACACTTCTAACCAGAACTGATCATTTAAAATGTGCAACCTATTTTTAAACCTCATTAATATTTTTTTTTTCTCTTTTGTTCCGTTCCTAATTCATCCATGTAATATAATGGACACGCTCAGGTACAGAAAGAATGTAGTTAAGGATCCTTGAATTTATTAATTCAGATTGGAACTTACAAATGCTGTGATTTTGTTCAAAGAACAAATGGTCTTAATTTAATATACATGTCTGCAACTGAACTAATAAGTTTAAGCAGACAGCAATTTATGGATCTGTAGTGGACCCTACCCACTTCCTTCTCAGCTTAATTTCAATATTGTCTTATTGTAAGGCCCAAATCAACAGTCTAATAATTATTCTAAATATACCTTCTCATTTATTTAGCTATGGAGGAGTGTTGTCTTATACTAAAATTTTAGTCAGTTAAGATCATCTTTCATTAATAGCAGCATAGTCATAGAATGACCTTTCCAAACTATAAGTGCTTCTTTTTCCCATGGGCACCCTTAGCCAATGTCAGTAGCATCTGTCACTCTACTGTTCAGACTGGCAGTCCTTCTTCCTAAATAATTTCAGCAAATCTGCAGGGGGTAACACTGTATTTAGTGCATTCCTTTTGTTCGTTCTTACACTGTTGTGTTTCGTTTCTGCATCATGTTCTTATATTCAAAAAATATGTATATCTAAATTAAAGCAAAAAAAAAGACAAATAAAAAAAATTAAAAAGAAAAAAAGGCAGAGAGAAAACAAACAAACCAGCAAAAACAAACAAAAAACAAAATTCAAATCCAGAAAACCCTTAAATATGAATGGTATCTTTATTATTTTTACTGCTATTAATATCACTATTCTCTGCCACACATAATGTCATAAGGAAGAACACAATTTCTGGTAGGGATCTAAGGTTATTTTTACAGTGAAAATGCACTCCAAAATTTAGGAAATTGTTTCTATTTCAATGGTTTAGAGGAATTCATTGACCTAGGTTTTTGAAGAATGCCTACAGGAAAGGATAATCATTTCCTACACAAACTTTTTTCCCAACTACTACCATCTTCACCATGCATCAAAAAAGTTGGTACTATGCTTATATTTTGAGTAGACCCTGTTTGACAACATTTTCTTAACAAGTTAATGAAAATAGAGACAATTCCACAATAATGACACCACAAAAAATAACCTTTATGAACATACTAACTCCTTTTGAAACATTTGCTTCCCAAACTGCAACAGTGGGATAAAATCCTATGTTGTTTTTATGCTTCCATTCTCCCCATTGATGCCCAAGCTAAGTTCTGACACTTCTCTGTAGGAGTCCATATTGCTTGCAAGGTGCCCAGTACACAATACTGCCACTTAGTTGTGCCACGTTTACCCTGGGCAACTGAGTAATAGTCTCTAGAATCTAGCTACATAATCTACATCCTGCATTTAAATCTTTCCTAACATCTGTCTTAAAGATATCTCATGTGAATAAGTTGTTACTGTGTGTCCATAATTAAATTATATTTTTCCCTTTCCACACCTCCTGTGACAAGCCACTTAACAGTTTTGCACTTTCTTTTCATAAACCAGACTTTCTTTTTCCTGAAACACTTTCCACTGCGTTTTCTCATCCATTTGTATCATTTATCTTTCATTGTGATGAGCCTAATGACTTCAATAATGACTACAACCCTGGAGTATTGCATTCCTCATTTATATTTCAAGCTTGACCCAGGAACCTGTTATTTATTATTATGGTATCAGCAACAACTGTCAGGATTTTTTTTTGTTGTTACATTTTTGTTTCCTGAGCCCTATATTACTTTATTATGTTACTATTATAGTTATTATGTACTACAGCAATTTCTAAAGACATTGGCTAAAATAGGAGTCCCATCCAAAAGCTTCCATTGGATACAATCCCAAAGTAAAAGTGCTAGCAATTTGTAAAGATGAAAATAAAATCCAAGTTAGGAAAACAAATGGGAATATGTGTGGTAAGTATGTGACTTCTTTTTATAATCTCTAAAAGTTAACAGTCATCCTTTAAAAATTGTCATGTCTCAGCAAACCATCTCTGATGTCATTTATTTAATGTAGTTTCAAGGGTTTGGTTTAATTCTCAAATGTATTTGATTATCTGCAACACAAGTGTATGCAACTGAGCTACTTTTAGGATTCAACTCCTCTGCCCATCCATAGACATGCAATGCAATTTGTGGTATCCTAAAGTACCTTGCCTGGGCACCAGCTGATTGTGTGTCCTACAAGCCTTGAGCGTTTTCTGTGAGCACCATGCAGACAGCTCAGACGGTACAAAAATTCAAATTACTTTTGTGAATCAAGTGGATCAATCCATCAGATTCTAAGTGTAGATCCTGAATTCAATTCAGTTGTTCCCACATGGGTGTCCACTCCTATTTCAAATGCCCCAATGTATTCTACCTAGAGTCCAGCTGCCACTCCAGAAATATTTGATTGTGCCCTTGTCCTCATTTTGTATCCATCAGCCTCACACACACACCTCAGATACTCCAGGACACTTAGTTCATTACTGACTTGTGCCAGGGCATCTCATTCAAGCCCATCAAACTAGGTGAGATTTTAGCCTACATTCCAGGTTAAATAGGAATCCAGAATAGAAGTCATATTCCCTAATTTTTTCCACCAGACTATACTGCTGCTTAATTTCTTCTTAGCTGTTCTGCATTATATTTTCCATTGGTCTCCAAAGTTTCCATGGGGCTTCCCAGACAGTCTTTAATATTTGAATTCTCATTTAAAGGAAAAAGTACCATTATCTTCCCATTATTTTTTTTCTTGAGTCATTTTAGTGTATCTTGTTTACTAAACTTCCCAGTTGATTCAGGAATTAAATAAAGAAACACAAACCAAACATGACAACCCATGGTTGAGATGAAAGCTTGAGAGGTCTGTCTGAATGGTCATGACATCATCAAAAGTCATTAATAGCTAAGAGAATTTGTTCCAGTGGCTTAGTTGGAAACTAGCTGAGAAGAATCAATCTGACTACCTAAAGGAAAGGGAGAAGGATAGAGAAGGAATTCTGATGGCACCTATATTTCTATGGAGCCAGTGCTTTCTGCCAAGAGCACTTTGTGTCACTCATACTACTAAAATAAGGGTAGTTAAAACAGTCATTCACTTAAAGTCAACTCTGCATGTTCTACAACGTGTTTTTTCTGGCCATTTTTGGCTATGAATTTTCAATCTTAGACTTCAAGTGTATGATGTAGGACACTACCATTTCCTTCCAGGGGACTTTCTGCTGACTTTGTTTCCGTTTCACATAACTGAAGAATGTATGTAAGAAGTATGCACAAAAATTGAGTCAGAAACTTTTGCTAGTAAATTGAACTATTCAGCATGAAAATATGTCAATTGACCTGGTAATTAATCTTGGAGAACTAATGCTGATGGATCTCATTTATATTTCTTAACCCAAAAAGATAAAATTATAAAAGTTCCTGAAACTCACAGATATTATGTTAAATGTCATCTACAAGTTAACCCATTAAGGTACCATTGCTAACATAATAATAATGAATGTAGTGTAATAGAATAAAATGTTTGTGACAGTTTTTAGACCACATTTTTCCCAGTGCTAGTATTCCTCTGGGAAAAGGTGAGTAAAAGAAAATGATTCATGTGATTTTGATTGGTCATGTCCATACTTCTAATACAGTTTAAACCGATTATTAATTTTAAACAGATTATACAAATATCTGCATGATTTTAGGGCAACCCTATCTTACCAACACAACCTGTTAATTCTTCGCCTTCTAACTTGTTCTCAAATACCAAAGAAGGCACTTGTGCAGCAGTCAAATATTCAGAAGTCCTGCCCAATGCCTGGAAATTCCTGTACCATAAATCACAAAAACGTCCCTCAAATCTGAACTGCACAAATACGTTGAAAAATATTCAGCCACAGAAATTGTCCTGCTTCACGTATATATCTATGGAAACTTTGCTAAATACAATGAAATCCTTTAATATCTAAGAGTGCTTACTCTTGATCACCTGTGAATAAAAATGCAGCCAAAACCTCTCTGACTGATCCAAGTAGTACAAACAATTAGAGTCATGTATAGGATAAAATAACTACCATGCAAATTCAAACTCCAAATGTAAGGGTGTTAAAGATTTGCAAATATCTTGTGCACCATCTTCCAAGAAAGCCCGATGTAGCCCTGTCTTGGAGAAGGTTACACAGAAGAGAAAAAGAGCAATTTAAAGGTCTTTCATTCCATCTCAAACAAATTCCTGCTTTCTTTTGTAACTTAACAAACCACTGACAAAAATACAAAAGGAAAGAGGTTGTCGCTTTGCTAAGAACTACTTGTCTTTGGGACACTTTCATATTTATGAGACCTACACATCTTCTCATGGGTAATGGAAGGTAGAGATTATTCTGTTGGGAAGAAGGGGCATTTTTCAGCCTCTTGCTGCCCTAATTTTCACCCTAATGGGTTTTGCCACCATCTTAAAAAGTGTGAAATGTTCACCTTGTGTAGTTCATGGCTTTTCTACCTGAGTAAATACTAGTACACAAAGGCTTTTCTTCTGCCTTAGATAACATCTGCTCCTTCTCTTGCTTAAAAAAACCCCAAAACTAAAGAAGAAAGCAACTAAGCAAAAAACCTCCAACCCAACCCAAATAAAACAAACCCTCAAAGATTATATTATGTAGTTTACAAGCAGATCTGAAACCCTATTTTCAATACAACTGCACTGAAGTTATAAAATAACCTGGCACAGCCAATACACTTAGTAAAGCAATATAATACTGCATTTCTGTGCAGTTTCAACAGTTCACTTCTGCTCAAAATGATACACATCACCTATGAGTATTAATTTAAAATTTGATCAGGTTGCTTCTAGAGTTCCATTCAATCTTCTGCAATGGCATGCAGGAGGTTACCATGTATGCAGGCATATATTTCTATGGCAACAGTTTAAATTCTAGGTTATTCTTAGTTGAAGTGTTTGCAGAAAAAAAAACACCAACAACTTTTTTTTTAAAACTAACTAAATAATATGTCTGTTCCTTTTCTGCCTTTTCTGAAAGAACTGAAGTGTCTTTGCAGTAATGATTAAGCAATAAGTAACTTAACATGATATATACTATGCCTGAAGTTATGAGATTCTTAAGTTAACAGGAAAAAAATGCATGTTTTGACACAGTATGGATATTTTATAGGCTTCCAATATTATCATGACAGTTAGCCTTTATCAGCAAATAAAACATTTACCCTTTTGTTATTGTTGTTAATATAGTACAACTGAACATATTTAACATATTTGCACACTTCACTCCTCTTCTAAGCATCCTCAATAATCCTTTTTCTTTCTCTTATAGTTCTCTTTGGTTGAGTGTTTTGTTTTGATAAAAAGTCACGGAAATGTTAAACATGCAAGTAAGATAAACACTGTAATTCAAGGCCTGCTAATTATTACATTCTCTCAAAAAGGCATGTGTCTTAAAGGCAAATATCTGCAAGATGCATGAGAGGATCCTGTGCCTGTTAAAATCAGAAAATGATGTAGAAGGAGAAGGGTCCATTTTGTTATTTCCCCACAACCTAGAAACAGAGTGACAAATGCATGTCTTCAATACTTCAATTGAATTGACACTTCTATTTAGGCATGCCAATGAACTACCACTTTTAGGAAAGTAAATGAGCAAGGTTGCAACTGTATGCTACTTTTCAATTATGACAAATTAAAATTACATATATTTAGTATTATAGTCTCTGAAATGATGTGTGTCTGATCACAGTCAGTGATTTGACATATTTCATTTACTATGTCTTTTATCTTAACTTCCATAACAGTGCTTCTAACATAGTTCTTATTCTTTTTAGCATGGGATGCATTCTTAATTTTCTCAGTTGCTCAATTTTGCCACCACAATATCATGAAGAAGACAGCTAGACTTAGGTAGTCATCTAGGGATGCACTGGCTTATATTTAAACAGGTTATTTTGGACTATTTCTAAGCGAAATTTGGTGGCCTTCTAAGGACAGAAATACTGGCTCACATGTGAGTGCATTTGCTTTATCTTCTCAGGCTGCACAACAATAAGATTGCACAATGGCAAACTAGTGGCTCTGCTGCCATCACATTGTCTTACATAGAGTGTCCTGGCAGAACAATCAGTCTAACGAAGCAGCAAGCTGGAATAAAAAAGGGGCTTTGAAATAGGAATGGTTTCTGTAGTTAAGCATGCTATGCCATTTTCAGAGCTGCACAACCAAACTTCAAGGTATTTTCTAGGAGACTGCAGATATCTCCACAATGATAAAGGATTCCGGAGGAATGATGTATTCTCCACGTTTAATACTTCATGAATACCTGGGATCAGGCTTCTGCCTCATTTTCAGGAGCGTACCTTTTGCAATGTGCGTATGTATGTCTGTTTTCTCCTCGCGGATCCCAAAGGTGGGCATTTTCTATAAAGCAAATTGAATCAGTATTTGAAGTTTAGCAAGTCCCTTACGGTGTTTTACTGTTTAAAAGGATTCTCTGCCTGGAGAAAGCCAGGAGCAACGTGACTGAAATTCTCCATATCTCCACTGGGACTTGAGCTGTGAGTTACAAGTGATTTGCAGGGACTTTCGCCTTTACAGGTTTGACTCAGTTTAGGGGCACTTTCCCGTACAGGAACGGGATCAAACACGAGCAGCCTGAAGTCCAACTGCAGCACTGCGCCGTGGTTTTTTCAGCATTTAATATCAAAGGGTGGAGGTACTCAGTGCAGGAACGGGAAAATCCCTGCGCTAATTCGTTTTCCCACTGGCGGCAGCTGCTGGAGCTCGGCCGCCCGCAGCAGCCCCACAGGGCAAGCCGCTCCCGGGCGGAAACGCTGGCCGCGGAAATTCGGCTCCGGCTTAATGAGACCAAGCTGGGCAGAGGCACTTAAAGCAAATTCCCCCTAACATCCCTAATATATCTGCAGTGTGTGCAGCAGAGGCGGTGACAGCAGCGGCAGCAGCGAGAGATTCACAGTATTAATAAAGGAATTCACTGCCTCGTTATAGGGGAAAAAAAAAAAGAGAGAGAGAGAGGGAGAGAGAGAGAGAGAGAGAAGGAGGCGAGGGAGGGAGAGGGGAGGAGGCAAGCAGGAAACTTCTGTGGTTATTTACATCGGGAAAGGGGGGAAGGAAGGGTGTTTGTGCCTCTGCCTGTGAATGAATGAGAAAAAGGAAGGGAGGGAAAGAGAGAAAGAAAGGGAGGGAGGGAGAGAAACGCACACAGAGCACTGAAAGGAAGCTCTGTCCCCTAAACCCAAGTAACCCGTTTGCAAGAGTTGGATGCTGGAAAAATGGGAAGGACCCGGAGTTGAAAACATTTTCACTTTAATACTGAAAAAATATGCCATTATAAAATCCTCGAATAGAATTAGTAAGTTTCACTTGCTTCCTCAGTTCTGTTTTCCTCAAGTTATAGTAAGATTTACAACAGCACAGAATTTTCTACCATTAAACTTTGCAGCCTAAGCGCTAGAGTGACATTAATTGGTCATGCTTAACTGCCTTGGATTTTTTTTTTTTTAATGTTTACACTGTTACCATAATAGAAATCAAGGGTACTAATTTTTACATTCGGATGGAAAGGCAATACTGAATATGTATATTGAAAAAGAAGAGAGAGAAAACAAAATCAAAGCCTACCCTCCCCACCTCCCCTGAAAAATGAAACACAACCCACTAACAACAAAGTAAATCTTTCCCAGCAAAGTAATTCCCATCTAAAAATAAAAAGAAAACAAAAAAAAAAAAAGTCCAATGAGAATATTCATGCAACTATGTCTTAAATAAAACCTTTACAATTTTTTCCACGGTAAAAGTACGATCTCTACTGCCTATTGATCACACAAAAAAACTGGCGAAATGGCACTTTTTATTATTATACTGTATTTCGTATATAGAAGGTTTGATACGAAGGGACTTATCAGGTAAGAGGGATGATGGTGTGAACTAGACGCTGCTTCCAGTTGGGGGCTGGAGCGTCCCTGGGGTGCGTTGTATCCATGCGAGCCATGCAGCACTTTTTTTTTTTTTTTTAATTTTTTTTTTTGGTCCATTTGTCTATTTATTTTGGAGTCGGAGTCATTTATTTACATTACATTCATGCCTTCGTGCAACTTTCCACTCCTGCTTTGCCGTCAGGAGGAGGCCAACACCAGCCTGTCCTCCACCCCCCTCCTTTTCCCGGCCTCTCGGTAAGGGGTCGCTCCACAAGGGAAGAGGGCGAAAAAGCAAAGCAAACCCCAACACAATAGAACAAAAGCCCAACAAAACCAGGAGCTGTATTTCGCCCTGTCGGATCTGGAGGAAGCGTCGCCTGTCTGTCTCTGCCCCGGCCGCGCACGGGCGGAGGATGCGCTCACCGCGCCGGGCTGCGCGGCGCTGCAGGGATGCTCCCCGGCGCCGGGCTCCCCCCGCCGCCCTCTGGGCCTCTGCGCTTGCTATGGGGGTCGTGAGGAAGGGCGTGCGTGTGTCTGTGTGTTTCGTTTCTCACAAAAGGTAGCAGCGGAGGTGCAGAGCTGTCCCCGGCCGGAGCGTGAAGGGCCGGTCCTGGGTGGCGGTCGCCCCCGCCCTGCCCGCCGCCTCAGTCCGACAGGGAGTGGGAGCCGCAGTCGTACACCCTGTGGGCCCCGTCGGCGCTGTAGGGCCCGTTGTGCCAGTAAGACGAGTCGCAGACCGTCTGTAAGGAGTTGATTTCGGATGCAGAGGAGTTGGCGTCCCTCCTCTTCGACCGCTTTCTGTTCCTCAGGATGAAAACCAGCATGCCAACCACGGTGAAGGCAGAGGTCACAAAAACCAGCAGGAGCCCTGGAACTAGCACCGAAATAGAGACCCGGCTGGTCTCCAAATAAGAGTTGGAGTGAGTACCTGTCTCTGTCAACCCGGTGCTGTTTTTGTTAGTAGAAGTTAATGTGGGTGAGATTTTTAACTGAGGGCAAATCACATCATTGGAGAGAGACTCGAAATCCTCCTTGAAGAAATCTTCAGGGGACTCACACCTCAGGTCGCTCATGATCACCTTGGGGCGCAGCATCTCTGCCCACTGTTTGAAAGGCACGATAGGGCAAGTACAGTCCCATGGGTTGCCGTGCAGGTCGATCTGGGTGATGGACGTGAGCTGGTCCAGCACCCCTGCCACAGGGAGGTACATGAAATAATTGTTGTGTATGCTCAGCTTGGAAAGCGAGACCCCGGCAAACACGTCTACTGGGAGAGACCTCAGCAGGTTGTTGTTAAGGATGAGGACTCTCAGTTTGGGCATCGCATTGAAAGTGCCAGGCATGATCATCTGGATCCCATTAAACTCCACGTTCAGATACTCCAGGTTTTGCAGCCCAGCGAACTTCTCCCGGGACAGAGTATCTAAGTAGTTGCTATCCATGTAGAGCCATCGGAGATCAAAAAGATTCTTGAAGGTGTTGTTCTCGACAGTGGCAATGTTGTTGTTGCCCAGATCGAGTAAATTAAGTTTTCTGTAATCCAGAAAGTGGGATTTCCTGATGGTGTGTATTTTGTTGTCTCTCAGAAACAGCTCCTGCACATTGGAGGGCTTGGGCTTCAAATCCACCAAGCTGCTCACATTCCTGTCATTGCAATTAACCTTTAAACCCGAGCCAGGGATCTGATCACAGCTGCAGATGTGCGGGCAGGAAACGGTAGCTGGTAGCTTGCTCTTCACACTGACTGTCGACACGGCAGCAGTGGGTTTGGTCTTGATTTGCCAGTTGACAGGAATCTTTGTACCTCCGTTTGGAGCAGATCCTGGTGTGGCAGGGTCTTCTTTGCCATGTATTTTAAAGGGGGTTGGAATGGGACCAGGATCACAGGTTTCTTCTTCGGCAGGGGGAGCAGCTAGGCTAGAATCTACTCTGTTCTTTTTGCACAGCTCCTGCTCTGTGGTCTCATTTAAATCTTTGCCCTGCAACCTAGTGGGAGCCTCACAAATCACTCTGCCGATCAAAGCGTTTTTAGGTATGTTTTCCAGCCATTCCTTCAACGACAGCAGATCGCAAGTGCAGTCCCAGGGGTTATCCTCTAGCAGGATTTCAGCAATGCCTGGGATCTGCTCCAGGACCTCCTCGTAAGGCAAGGTTTTAAGACGATTTCCCCGGAGGTCGAGGTGGGTGATCGGCACGTACTGAAACACGTTGGGGGGCAAGGTGCTGATGAGATTGTCATTTAAAATCAGCACCTCTAGCTTGTTTAAATCCCTAAATGCTCCCGGGTCAATATCCCGCAATAGATTAAAATCTGCCTGGAGGTATTCCAGATCGTCCAGCCCCAGGAAAGTCTGCTTCCTGAACGATTTGATCTTGTTGTTGTTTATGTGCAAGCGTTTCACCAGCTGCAGCCCAAGGAAAGCCCCAGGAACAATCTCATGCAAACCGTTGTTTTCCATGTGCAAACTGACCGCATTGTAAAAGTTAGCAAACTCATTAGGGAAAAGTCGAGTCAGGGAATTGCCATGCAGGAATAAATGGTAAAACTGGGAAGTTGGGGCGGTGAAATGTTGCAGGCTGGTAAATCCCTTTTTCTCACAGTCTACGTGCAAATCCCCTTCTATCTCGTTGCAGGCACAGATCTTCTCTTTGCAAACGTCCCCTGTAACGTTTCCAGCAGCAAAACAAAGAGACGTCTCCAGCAACAGAATCCAAAGCAGCATTTTTAAACCGAGCAATTCATTCCCGATCTCATCACAAAGTAACAGCAACCATCCTCCTCACACGGAAAGCAATTCCAGTTCATTCAATACATTAAATGTCCGAACCACCAGCAAAGGGGGAGAAAAAAAAATGTGTGGGGGGAAGCAAGGAGGGTCGGCGGAGGGGTGGTGGGGGGCGACAGTTTCTTTTCTCTTCTCTCCCCCCCCAAGCACAACTGCAACAGCCCAGATTCCAGTCAGTAATTATATCCACAAACTATCCAGGCACGTACTGCAAGGCAGGCAAAAAAAAAAAAAAAAAAAAAAAGTAGAAGGAAAAAAAAAATCCCCCTCCTCGCTCGCCCTCCCTGACGCCTGCCGGGCAGCTAAGTGGAGGTCTGCCGGCCGGGCTGGCTCACCGGCACGGTGCTGCTGGCCCCCGGCCGCCGCTGCATGTTAGGGAGGCGCGGGCGGGAGCGCGGCGCTGGCCGCGGAGGCTGCGCGGTGCGCGGCTCCGCGCGGACTGACCTTGCCGCGCGGCCG